>OZ018325.1:67343223-67640420 GCA_963969495.1 Ceratothoa steindachneri | reverse complement strand
CATTTGCAACCGAAACAAGTTTTCTTAATGAAGCTTTCATTGAGAATTTATAATTAGTGACTGGATTTTATTTTTACGGGTTACATAGAATGAAAAACCTATAGGAAAGGCACCAAATAACTTCTTTCAGCGGAGAGGCGAATTTTATAATCGCCATTTTGACAGATTTGAGATTTCATGAGGAATTCTGGTATGATTTTATCATAAGATAATAAAATATCAGAACCAATAAGATGAGTGGCTTCAGTCGAATCAATTCTAGTTTGATATTAGATTGTCAAGAAATTACTATAGTTTTTCAGAAAGCCTGAATAACACTTTCTTAGAGCGTTCAAATTGTGTAAAGTTTGCTGTAAGCTGTTTAAGGATAACTGTAGTAATGTTGAGATCTCTTTAGAGCTGTAGAAATGTATAGGCATTGTTTTAAGCAATAATAACTACCCTTTTATTAAGTTTGTATTCCTAGGCCTTTTAAAGCTCTATTTTGTTAGAACCATTCATAAATGAAATACAGCCGAGGCACACCCCGTTTTATGAATGCATAACAGGAAGAAACATTAGACAAACGTGTGGAAAACTGTTGCCTGTTCGTAAATGTTGGTTAGAAAAAACCTGATGAAAGATGCCGTACAGAAATTTATCTTGGTTGTTGAGTCAAATCTATGCAATATTATTGCATATGGTTGGAAATTGCTTCCTTATTTTCCATCCTTCCTGCGGCTGACATCTGAAGGATTGTGTGCGGTCAAAATAATTTTATTGTCTCTAGTTTAAACCACTCTCTTTATAGATCTCTTTTCAAACATTCTGTATGATACACATTCATATTCCATTCACTTTTCAGCATGCGATTATTATTTATCGAAGTCATTATAACCTCTAGGTAGCAGGGTTTCCGAATGAAGTCTTCAACGGAGGTATCTTTCATTGCCTATTTAAAACATGGAAGCAATGTCGATAATTATGGAAACTAATTTGTCGATGACCAATATATATATTTAAGCTTTTAAGCCTTCATAAGTTATAGGAATACAAATCTTACTCATTAAGGTTCCCAGCTCTCGACTTATGGCTGATTGGCGTAAAAGCCACTCGCCTCTCCATATCGTTGAGAGATTTACCTCGATGGTTGGGGATTGAATTCGCAGCACCTGCCTGGGAAAAATGGGACACTAGAAATCGAATGCGCTGCTTCATTAGAAGTGCATTGGTTCCAAGGTGACTATGGAAAAACGCGAGTTTAATGCAAACAACTGAATATTAGTAATAAACAGTCATGGCCAAGGGTTTTGAGCCTACTCTATTTTCTATATAAGGAAATTAATATAATTAATAAAACGTTGCATTTTGTTTTATTATGTTTGTATTATAATTTGAAGATGAAATTAAAAAGATTTTAGAGCCCAAATCTATTTTATTAATAATTACAATTAATTGATGCGCTCAGGCAATATAGCCAATGATGTCGCTTGTTCTTCAGGACAGCTTTAATTCCTCTTGGCATGCTGGAGACCAAGTTTTTGCTCATATCTTGACCAATATTGCTCCATTTTTTTTCAATTAGCATCGGTAAATGCTCAAAATTGGATGGCTTCTCTTTATCAACCACCAATTTGATTATCGCCCATAAATTCTCTATTTGTTTCAAATCTGGTGCCAAATCTGGGTTCAAATTCCCGATCTAAGGTCCCAAATGTTCAATGTTATTTTCAACCCAAACTTTGCTATTGCTTTTGCTTTGTGACAAGGTGCGGTATCATGCTTAAAAATAGTTATCATCCCCAAAGTAGTTATGAACTGTTGGTTAAACGTGCTGATGAAGCATGTCTTAGTACCATTATTTAAGTTAATAAAAGTGATTTTAGGCAAAATTGTAGTGTTCCAGTACCCGTAAATGAGAGCTGGCCCCAAACATGAAGAGTGTCCAGATGCTTCAGCGTGGGCACGACACAGAACTCGTGAAAGTGCTCCCCTTTTCTCCTCTTAAAGAGGATTCTCCCAGTACCTCAAATTATCGGTTTTCCCCAGTCTTCGATACTTCATTCTTTATATTTCTTACACAAATGGAGTCTATCCGTAAGGTATTTCCTTGATGAGATGCGGCTTCTTTGCAGCCTTTCTCGACTTAAGACTTATTCCAAAAGTGTCCGCTTCACTGCGGACTGCTATTGTCTGCCTTCCCAAGCTGACTCCCGCTTTGTAAAGCCATCTACAAAAAATTTATAAGGTGAATTTTAGCGAGATTTGTGAACAGAGTGACTTAGCTTGTTGATAGTAGCGCGATCGTTGTTCATCGTTCGATTCATACATCGACCACTGGCTTGCTTTGATTTACTACGGTGCGAGGACGGATCTTCGCTCCTACGTGGAACAATATAATATATTGAGGTAAAGTGATTTTTGTATTGGACATTGGCCCTTTTGATCTCCTCCACCTCTTTTCCCTCACCACTATCCTATACAAGTGTCTTTTCATATATTTTTTCACATGAGTAAACACCCAGAGAGAGTGGGGATGGTTAAAACATGAGAGAGACCCTTCGTATAACTCTTCGGGTCCTCTCGGAGGGCCCGAAGCCAGACAGAGGAACGGTATTCGAAAAAATATACACAAACATTAGGATTGCACTGGTTCGAATTATCGACATCCCCAATGGATACTCTGCCATTTGTGCGAGGGAGGCCGACTGTGAGGCCTTAACCTCAAGCAAGGCAGTTGAATGCCTTCAGACGATTAACCTAAAACCACACACGCCACCACAAATTAAGACACACCGTAGTGTCATCTGCCGGCGCCTCGACTCTTGGGTTGGGAGCCACTCTGCGGATGACATTAAAAACGAACTGGAAAGGAACCACCCTTGGGCGAAAGTTGCTGAGGTTTTAAAATTTAAAACGTACACGCACGTCTTTAAGGTTGTTTTTGAAGATACGGCTATGGCACAAAAGGCAAAGGAACAAGGACTATTGTTATTCAGTGTAAGAATTTGCTCGGAACAGATAGAGAGGGAGGAGTTTGTCGACTTACAAATGTGCTTTAGGTGCTATAAGTACGGCAAACACACCACCTCAAACTGTCCAGAAAAGAAAGACCTGACCCTTTGCTCCATATGTGCTGGTCGCAACCATTTTTGGCGCGACTGCAAGAGCACAACCACACCGAAATGCCTAAACTGTGAAGGCCCCCACCGGACTATGTCCATGGCGTGCCCGATCAGAAAAGCTGAAATCCTTAAGGAAACCAACTCAAGACGCGAGTCTGAGGAAAAAAAGGTTAATTCCACCTACGCCAAGGTCGCTAAAGCCGCTATCGCCGAAACAAACAGCCAGAGAACATACCTCCACATTAAAAACGAACACTCCACAAAAATTATGTGCTGCATTTATTATGCACACATAGCGAACATAACACGCCCAGGAACTTTCGCAACCGAAGTCAATGGCATGCTTGTAAAGAACGGCCTACAGGAGATGTGGTTCCCCGACAACCCGCCGTCAGAGGAGGTTATGCGCATAAGTGTAGCCCCTCAGTGCCCAGAACCGTGCCAAAAGTTACCCACCCCGAAAAACACAGCCATCTTACGTGACCCACGACTCAACAAGAACAAAAATACGACACAGACAGAAAAACAAGCGCCACTCACACCCCAAAAAACTGACACAGTTACACCAAAAACACAAGAACAAACACCAACAAAGGAAGCAGTGCGACCGAAAGAGACCAGGTCTCCGAGGTCGAGGAAGACATCAAAAACACGTGGCCCCAGGTCAACCTCCTCATCTCGAGGCAGAGAGACCCTAAAATACCACTCGAGAGGTTTCAATTTGAAACTTTATGCTCCCGAATCGGCCCCTTTCCCCGCTGTAATCGAGTCTCACGAAGTATCCGATGGCCTATAAACCGGAAGATACAAGTGGGAATGCTCCGATTCAGGGCCGGAACGGCAAGTTGAGGAGGCTCTCTCGAGAAACATGGTTAAACTGACCACCGACTGCTTCCATACAATCACGGATACAGAATTCAGGAAAAAACGTAATGGCAGGGAGCGCACCCCGCCCAGTACACCACATGGGGCTAAAGTGGACCGCGAATAAGCGACCACTTTAATCCCACATACATAAAAAACCCAAAAACGTTACACAAAATGACTGACAGACTAACAATAATACAGATGAATGTCGATGGGTGGGACGGAAAAGGTTCCATCTATGGCAACATCTTGCGACAAACTGACCCCGATAATAATACTTATTAACGAACATGGAATGACCGCTCATAAAGAAATAAAAATTTTTCAATACGACGTCATAAGCAAAAATCATAGTCAGGAACGGTATGACGGCTGCGCAATAGCCGTCAAAAAAGGTATAAAATACAAAAGACTACCAGACTTAGACGAATCCTACCTTGCCATTGAGGTAGGCACTACCCTGGGGGGTCTAGTCGTGGCCACGGGGTACCAACCCCCAAGACGCGGCTATGTACCCCTGCATAACCTTCTACAGGTCTTCAGCCATAAAAAAAATGTAATCTTTGCTGGAGATCTGAACGCAAGGTGTGCAGCGTCAGGGTATACCTCCTACAACAATGCGGGTAGGAACATTGAATTCCTACTAGACAGAAAATACGGGACTAGAATTGGACCAGAATTCCCGACATTTATGTATTACAGGTAATGCAGCAACGAAGCCTGATATTGTTTTATCCAGTATCAGGTTTCCATATAACTATTACATTGAACCAGGCCCCGTTATTCCAAGCGACCACCAGGCAGTTAGAATCATAATTGGCGTAAATCCCATTCAAATTGCAATCCCAGAACGCAAAAGCTATAAGCAGGCGGACTGGGAAAGCTACAGAAACTACCTTCTAAATTATATCCCAGACCCTTTAATAGATGCAAATTTAGAAGAGATAGATGAAGAGCTGGATAAAATCACTGACCTCCTTATAAAAGCAGATAAAAATAGCATTCCCCGCATTAAATATAAAACCCTTCCAGCTCCTATTTGGACTCCTCCCATGAAAGCCCTGGCCCAGGAACATAAGGACCTGTCCAATGTAATAGCGCTGATAGGCCCCGACCACAATTCCCATAGACGAATTAGACAGATAAAAGACGAACTCCAGACACTCATTACAGACCAACAAATACAGGTATGGGACGGACTAATTGAGGGACTTGACATAGAGAGAGACGCACGAACTTTTTGGCAGACTTACAAACGGTTAAAAGGACAACCCCCTCAAAAGAAAATTGTACTTAAACGTGACGACAAAGAAATTGACGAGACTACAGAGATTGAGGAAATTTTTAGGATTTTCTGGTCTTCAATCTTTAAAATTACCCCCGAAGAAAATGACAATTATGACCTCGAATTCGAAAATGACATTATCCAACAGCTAAACACGCAAATACATAAAACCTCCCCTCATCATTGTGTATCGCAAGAAAGGGCGATGGAGGGCTATGGGAGTAAAATTACTGCCCAAGAGTTCTCCGCCGCACTAAAATCCTTTCGTCAAAGAGCACCGGGTACCACGGGGCTGACCAGGGAGAATTTCATTAAGGCCCCGCCTAATGTTCTGAGTGGGCTTCTTAACATCATGAATGCCGCTCTGAACACAGGCTATTTTCCCGACCAGTGGAAAGTGGCCAAGATGATCTTCCTTCCCAAATCGGGAAAGCCCCCGGACTGCCCTGCAAACTTCCGGCCGATATCTCTCTTAGAATTTGCTGGCAAAGTCTTCGAGAAAATATTGGCAAATAGGGTCAACTCTTTTCTTGACGAAGCCAACCTGCACAACGAGCAGCAGCACGGCTTCAGAAAGAAAAGAGGGACTGACACGGCACTAGCCGTTATTACGGAAAAACTTGCAAACATCAAAGCAAGTAAAAGGCATGCCGACCTGGTGCTCCGCGATGTCAAAAAAGCTTTTGACAAAGTTTGGAAAAGAGGCTTGCAATTTAAGATCCTGCAAGTGGGCCTCGACCCCATACTTGAAAGGATCCTATGCGATTATATAATGGAGAGGAGAGCGTATATACAGTTCAAAGAGCACAAAGGCCCCGAGTTCGAGCTCGAATCTGGGGTCCCACAAGGGGGGTGTCTCTCCCCCCTTTTATACAACATATATACACGCGACCTACCACAACCTCTTTCCGAAGGTACGATATACGTTCAGTTCGCTGACGATATATCGCAAATTTGTACAGCCGCCTACGTTCACAGGGAATTTATGGCAAATAATACGGCTAGGGAGATTTCCAACATCAACTCTTTCGAGAGGAAATGGAAGATTTCGACCAATGCCCAAAAATTCAAAATAATTCCCATGTTTCGCAAGACCTTCAATGATATACGGGTAGAGGGGGAGAGAATCCCCTACTGCTCGGAAGGGACGGTTCTGGGGCTCAAAATCACCACAGGAGGATACAAGAGTCATATCGGACGAACAGTCGCGAATGTCAAGAGAGATTTGAGGGAGTTTTATAGGTTCATGGACCTAACCCGCTCAAATAAGCTCAAGATATTCAATGCGTGCATTCGCTCGAGACTCTTGTACCCCCCGGTGCCGTTGAATGCGTGCGCCAGGACCCACATTGCGAAACTACAAACCATCCAGAACAAGGCGGTTTTACTCATTACAAATACCCGAAGAAGAGAACACAAAAAACAGAGGGAGCTCCACGCCTCGGTTGGATTATCTCCGATCAACGTGGCGCTCCACGAGAGAGCTAAGAGGATATGGCAAGCCATTGGTGCGCGCTTGACCCCTGAATTCTCTCGTGCACACTTAGACATCGAGGCCGACAGACAAATAAGACCCTTTAAGAGCAGTAAATTACAGTCTGACGGTGACGTGACTCCCCATTACACACAACGCGATCGACAATAGACGAGACTCAACCAACCAGTGTAATGTTAAAGTTTTTTAACTAAAATTCAACCTCACAAATGAAACAAATTCACTTAACTTTTTAATAATAATCAAAATAAAGCAAATTTCAAATTTCAAATTAACCTAAAATTTAGGAAAATTTAATATTTTTTCGAATACCCAAAGCGGGATGTAAAAACCCCGACTCTAAAAAAGGCTTGAATGCCAAAAACAAAATTCATCATCAAGATGAGAACCTTTAATCAAATCAGCAATGCTGATTTGATTAAATAAAATATAAATCTTATAGTTTATAACACAAAGAAATCCAAAGAAAAAAACAAAAAACAAACAGAGCTACCCTTTCACCAGGGATCTTTTATTCTTTCTTCTACACATCATCTATTCTTTAAACTCACTTCTTAACCACTTTACTCTCTTACTTTTTCTCTCTAATTCTATCTTTTCATCTCTTATTATGTCCAATGTCCAATGTCCGCTTCACTGCGGGAGCTGAAGCGTTCACACCCGCTTCTTTTCAATCATGAGGAAGCGTTGCAGTAGAAGGATTCCCACTCATGGGCTGGGACATACTCGTACTTGAGACCTTTGTCGAAAATTCTCCGCTTCATTGTCGGGGCTGAAGCGTTCACAACTGCTTCTTTTCAATCGTGAGCAAGCTTGGCTCTGTTGGCAATCTGATCCTTGGCCTAGGACTTTACTATAGGAGACGGCCTTGCTGTTCATTTGAAGCTCTTGGACGTCCAGAAGACTTCTTCACCAGAGTGTAACCAGTCTTTTTAAAGTCATTAATGATCCTAAAGATGGTGCTCCTTGATGCAACACCCTTAACAACTATTTCCTTGCATTCCACGCCAGTTTGGTACAGAGCAACAAGGGTTACACTCTTTTCTTTGGAAAGAATCATTTCTGGAATGGAAAAAAGGTTCAAACATTTATTTTTACAAAAAATATTACGAAATAGATTATAATTACCCCAAATCATTCATTTAATCCATATTTGTCTTCATTTTACCATTTTGATTAAATAGCAAAGCTACAGGGAACGAAACTCACCCTTAAATGAACAGGACCAGAGCCCGATTATAGATTCAGAGAAGGAATGCATCTTTTTTTTTTTTAAATGCGGACTTTTTAATAAACTTGCAATAACTTAAGTATTAGAATAATTATTACCCACACTTAAAAACGAATGAAAAAAATACAATATATATTAGTCTCTTGGGTCAATTTAAAGCAATTGCAATCCAATGGAGTTTGTAAACGGAAATTTGCTAAGTTTAGATGCAAAAAACAGAGCGATTCGTGAAAATGGAATAAATTATAGATTAAGGAGACTCAAAAGGGTCACTCAAGATGAATTTCCATAAAACGAAAGCTATAAATTAATGCAGTTGAGTTATTTGGGTTTCCAATAATACAGGAGTTGGTTATATATTTTAATAACCGTTTTCATCTATTGTCACGTAAAAAATACAACAATAAACTAATAAGAATATTCAATAAATTAGGCCTAAGTTTTATTTCATTCATTAATTTCTGCCACGAAAATCAACAATAAACCTGTAGGATAACAGAATCTCCCAACCTCCTCGCCTCCAAAATAACGAGAGGAATTTCGTTTAATAAGTTTAACTTGTCCATGACCTCAGAGGAAAATAAATTAATTGAAAAGGATATTTGTGTGACCAAACGAAATGGTGATTGCAAAATTACCCAAGCTTACTCGTATCAACGGTACGAAGCTGGTTGTTTATTTTGGTTCCGATTTAACTGGGCTTAATTTACTCGCTATCAACTGATGACGAGAGACCGTAGAACTCCCTTGTAATTCACTTTAAAAGCGAATGCAAATTTTAATTACACCACTTAATTCCGATAAAGCATAATAAGGTATCTAATCATTTATAAATTAGAAATTTAACGCGAGATTATTGCAAACATGACCTTTGGAATTAGAAATAATTCATCTCGTCTAAATTCGCCAGTCAATAGATTGAGTTGATTAGCATTAACATCGTTCTAGAAGTCAACAGGGCTTGATATTAATGGGAGTAATGATGACGGTGATTAATTCACTTTGAAACTAGAACTTACCACAGCCGCTTAACATCATAAAATATTATATTCAAGCAAATAATAATGAATTATGAAACCGCGTCAAAAATCACTACAAAACTGTTGAACCACCCTTGACTTCATTTGAGAAAAAAAGATCTACAGGAAAGATTGGCGAGTGCATATGTAATGTTCTTAATTAAGAGCAGTATTTCTCCTTCTAGTGTTATTATAATGCATCTATGTAAAGATAAAATTAATAAAGTATAAAAATAATATGTAAGTACTTTGAATAAAACTAAAAGAATCCATAAGTAAAGTTTGGATTTATAATTAGAGCCTAATTATTGTTAGAAACTTTAGCTTGGAAATACAGGAATGAGTTTGCGGAAATTTGACGGTGAAGGAATAATCCAATTAGGCACTGAATCAAAGACTTACAAATGGATGAATAAAGAAAGAAATAAAGAAAATACAACCATGGAACCTTAACAATAGTTTTTCGTATTTAATAACCTAGACAATATGAAAATCAAGATTTGTGAATAATGAAAATATATCTTACATAAAACTAGACTGCATTTGAAAGAAAAAAAAAGAGCAGGAAACAATAATTACTATTGCTGAGTTGCTAGTATTTTCTTTTGGAGTAAAGTTACCTCAAATTATTTAGGTATGAGTTCTAGAAAGCTCTTTCTGAATGTAACACTTAATAACTAGATTATTAATATTATAATAAAGATCAAAGAATGCAGAATAAACATATTACCCCTCTTGCTCTCTGCTGGTACAAACTTCAAAGTATGAGGACATAAACATATGATTCCACATGGGCCTAACCACTATATGTATGTACTAATAATAGGTGATAGTTTTCTTAATCATTATAAATTAAATACCGGAAATAATTAAAATCTATAATTTGTTGTTAAATATCTATCAATCATGCAACGAATAATTCACAATAATATCCAAATATAAGTTGTAGTTTGTGCATTACATACTCAACACAGGGATTGAAGAGAGAATATTTTTCATGTAATTCCCTCCGGTTCTTTCGAGATTCTGAGAATTGCGGCTGCTTTCTGTCATTTAATCTTTCCAGCATCTAGCGAGGTCATTGACTACTCCATGGTGGGATTGTGGAAACAATCAAATCTCTTTGGTAACATTCATAATCCACTTTAAGAGTACAGGTTCTAAATGAAAATGGCATGTAGTATATGGAGGAGGCGGTTTCCTCTTCGGATTCCAATGATTCCATGAAAGATTATGGGTCGTAGGCGTCGGAACATTGATCGTATCATATGAAATCATAAAAGGGCGTTGGGAGACGTTAGGTCTATCAATGAGTCGGTGGAAAATCTAGGGCCTGCTCATTTTGGGGCAAGGATGCAAATATGCTTCCTTTCGCTTCTCTTCTTTACTAAGAACATATTTTAGAAATTTTTCTCGCACTAGTAAAATCCCAACTAACCGTACCTACTTTTGAGTACTGCGCCGTTAGTTCTGCACAGAATGTATCAAAAATATTTCGTCCACATAAGATTCCCTCTTGAGATTGGGTTCTGATAGAACTTCTTTTTCCTTTTTTTGCAGTGGCAGAGACGAAGGTAGAGGACGGGGAGGGGCAAACCGAGCTTAAATCGTGCGAAGGAGGCGCTGCTCCGAAGGCCATTATTGCGGCTCTCTCGCCCGCTCCAGCTCTTCATCATGGAAGCTCTTTCGCCATTTCTAAAGGAGAAAAGGTGAGCACATCGTCCATTTACAAGAGCACGGCACGCGCAGTGCAAATATGCTTCCTTTCGCATCTCTTCTTTACTAAGAACATATTTTAGAACATTTTCTTTTACTAGTAAAATTACAACCAACCGTACACACTTTCGGGTACCATTTGGCATTTTTATGCGCATCCTACTCATTCATCTCAGGATTCAAATTTAACTCGGAGGAATACTTGTGTTCTTCACCCTGTTAGTTCTTCCATTTTTAGCTTATAAGGTTAAATTAGTAGTAATGGTGGAGCTTTTGCAAGCCTAGTGGATAAGGTGTTGGATTCACACACCTGGGTAACGGGTTTGATTCTTGCAAGAGAGGATGCACAAAAATTCTGTGCTCATAGGGAGCAGCTGCCAGTGAATCGGTGTTTCAACACACACCTAGCTAATCATAACAGCGTTGTATATTCCTACATCCATTCTTCGCACACACACTCCCTTATAGTTGAACAGATCACGAAGAGTTTACAATGATTGTCATTCTTTACAGTTACGCACATATCTATTGGCGTATTTAGGAATTTTTATACGTTACTAGTTCGCAATGTACTATTTATATTATATTCAATTATATTAGCCTAAAAGCAATATATTATAATGTATAAATGATAATAAAACACATTATTAACATTAAACATGGTGTTTATTTAGAGAACCACAGGAAGCAAAAGTATTAGCAACGTTTACATAATACTGATTTAACAATTCAAATTATTAAAATTAGTGGTAAAGAATGTTCGAGAATGACTGATGGAATATTCTAGACTAATCTAGGACAGCAGGTTATTTGTACGGCTAACTTTTTGGAATGTTCATTATGGTATTGGACACGGATAAAGAATCGTCTCTACAATAATTTTGAAATAGCAACAGGGTGAAGACATCCGAACACTCGGAAACATATAGGAAGCGTATAATTGAGCTGCACGATCAAGGAAATGGATATAGATAAATTTCGACAAATTTGAATATGCCAATTTCATCTGTAAGGAATATTATTGTAAAATTTAGGGCTGTTAATCGTGTGCGTAAAGGGCGACCGATAAAATTAACTGACAGAGATGTGCGTTCGTGTGTTCGAACTATCAACAAGAATCTAAAAGTCACTTTCAAGGAATTGAAAGCAAATCTGGCTAGCAGTGGAACAATCGTGGACGTGTCAACAGTGTGACGTTACCTGAACCGTGAGAGTGTGTCTCCATGGATATGTGCCAAGGAGGAAACAACTGCTCAAGACGGTTCACAAAAAAAGACGTTTAGAGTTTGCTAGAGAACATCTTGATGACACTAAAGCAGAACTTAGTAAAATATTATGGTCAGACGAGACTAAGCTCGAGCTGTTTGCCATAAATGACCACCATTAGGTTTGGGGAAAATCTGGAGAAGCTCTGCTGGAAAAGAACATCATGCCCTACTGTGAAACAAGGAGGTGGTTCCATCATGTTGTGAGGGTGTTTTGCTGTTGCAGATACTGGCTCAATTTGTGTGATAGAAAGCATTATGAATTCGAAAGGATATCAGCGAACTTTAGATAAACATGTGAAACAATCGGCAAGGAAGCCTTAGTCTTGGCAGAAGGTTTGTCTTCCAACAGGATAAGGATCCCAAGCACACGAGTAAATCAACGCAGAAATATTTTGACAGTCAACGCTTGAAAGTGATGACATGGCCTTCTCAAAGTCCAGATTTAAATCCGATTGAAAATTTATAAAAAAAACCGAAGTCACGTGTTCATAAGATGTCACTAAGCAGCATCGCAGAGTTGAAAGCTTTTGCTAAAACCTTGTTCATACCTACAAGAGACGTCTGATTGCTGTGATTGCTGCTATTAATTTATAGTTGCCAATAATATATATGTAATATTTATGAATGTTGCCAATACTTTTGCTTCTTGTGTTTTTCTAATAAACACCATGTTCAATGTTAATAATTGGTTTTATTATCATTTATACATTATAATATATTGCTTTTAGGCTAATATAATTGAATATAATATTAATAGTACATTTCGAATTAGTAACATAAAAATTCGTAAATTACACAATTTGAGATGTGTTGCCAATAGATATGCGCGCAACTGTATCTATGTGGAGTTCAGTATTTGGTCGAGGGATCTCGCCCACGATTGACGCAATTAACTAACTAGAGAGAGAGAGGGAGATAATGAGAGAGAGAGAGAGAGAGAGTGTACGTGTGTGTGAAATAGTGCTATTTTCTAATCTCTTTTGTGTGTTGTTATTTTGTAATCTTTTGTGTGTTACTCTTTTGCCTTCTCTCTTTGTGTTGCTATTTTGTAATAACTTGAGAAGGAAGAGGGGCGCAATTAACTAGAGAGAGATAGATAGATAGATAGATAGAGAGAGAGAAAGACAGAGAAAGAGAGAGAGAGAGAGAGAGAGAGTGAGAGAGAGTGCTATTTTCTAATCTCTTTTGTGTGTTGTTATTTTGTAATCTCTTCTTATGTGTTACTCTTTTGCTACCTCTCTTTCTGTGTTGCCATTTTGTAATATCTAATATCTTTTTGTGCTTATATTTTATGCTCTTTTTGCTTGTTGCTATTTTTGAATTTCTTTTTGCGTTGCCCTTTTGTGACTTATGTTTTTCGCGTTTTTGTAATATCTTTTTTTTTTTATTTTGTGACCCTTTTGTTTGTTGCTATTTTGTAATATCTTTTTGTTTTTTTCCTATTTTCTAATCTCTTTTTGTGTGTTGTAACTGCAGAGCGACTGCGCCATTTCGCTGCAATCGACGAAGCCCAAAATCTGGTCTCTGGCAGATACAGCCGCTTGTAAGACTCCTCCCCCGGCGGGGTCTATCGGCGCTGTTGTCGGGGGTGGATGGCTGGCCGGAGGCACCACCTTCCCCCTGCCCCCCACGATACCCCCTTCGCAGCCTCAGTATTCAAGGTTTTCTCAACTCATGTCTGGTGTCAGTACTCAGTACATGTCCGGATACAGGTGAGTGCCGAGGGGCAGGACACAAGCAGAATTTTCGCTCTTTTTAAGGAAGCGACTCGGGAGGGGCTGGTGCTCGGGTGGGGCGGAGGTGGGGGTGGGGGGTAAACGGGAGGTGAAACATGGTGGAAAGAGGGTCGAGTATGTCTCTGGGGAGACTTCAGAGACAGAAATCCTCTCATGAAAGAGCAAAAAGGCTCAATTGTACGAAGTTAAATCTATAAGTAGTGTTCGAATAATAATAATAATAATAATTAAGAGCAAAAATGATAATAATATCCCCACATTAGAATGATTGGGATACGTGTACATTCGTTTAATTTTGATGTCCAAGACACGGAGGCTTGGATCGAACCCACCGGGGTAGACATTAAACCCCATTAGCCCCTGACTAATAGAGATGAAGCCATTTTTGTCAATGGGATCAAAGCCCAGTCCTGCAACAAGTTTGCTTTGTACAAAGGATATTTTCCGTTTTAGCTCCCTTGTTGTCCCTCCCTTTTAAGTCCTTTGCTTGCCTTGTCTTTCACGAGCGTCTATGCCCTAGTTCATATACGTGCAAAGCCCCGCCTTCAATCACAGTCTCCTTTTCTGTATACAGTGAATCCGTGGGGACAGACACGCCTCCTCAAACACCCCCGAATTCGAACAAAACCTCTGGGAGTTTCCATAGCAACGGCAGTGGTGGGTATGGCCAGAATATAGCCTCGTGCAACCCAAACCTCTCTTCTTGCTCAAGGGCAACCACTAACCAAGGTAAGAAATTAATTGGTAACAAAGAGTAAAATTCCACCTACTGATAATATGTAGTATAGTAGCAATTGTGTGGAAATGGAATAGCAGACGCAGCTTTCCTCTCTCTGATTATATCGCCTCAGAAATTTGAGCCTCAATTCATGAAGCGAAATATGAAGTAAAAATTATTAAAATTAATCACGCTGAAATAAAATAATCTGTGTTAATATCAAAAGATTATATCTGCTAGAGTAGAATAAAGCTCTCTTTTAAAGTTTCCACTTTCTTTTCGACGCCTACATCGATACGACAAAGGGCGAAAGAGGACGTTAAACTTTATAAAATTAAAATTTAAACCTATTTTTTTATCGACTAACAAGGGATAAAGTTTATTATCAAAATTTGATCCTTTTTTTTATATGAAAGAAGAAAATTCTGGTTATCGCTATTCAAGAAAAATTTTCGGATAAAGACAGGATTTTTTCTTTATAAAATGAATTTGTTATCAAGCAAAAATTTAATTTACTCATATTTATGTATTTTGGGTAAATCAAGGGATTATAGGTAGGTTATTTCTATCTTTGGTTCCTATTCAATAAATATACTATTCATTTTTGGTAATGATTTGATTTTATTATTTCTTATACTTATTATTGCTCGAGAAACTAAAGCTTTGAGAGAGAATGACTTTATTAGATCACAAGTGCAGGACTAGTTTTGGAGCATCACACTCCCTCCTTCACCTGGACAAAGAGTGAAAAAAATATTACTATAAAACAGTTATTTTATAAGGTAATATTTTTTCAGTCTTTGTACAGGTGAAGGATCGTGCGTAATGTTCCAAAAATTGTTCTGCACTTGTGATTTAATAAAGTCGTTCTCTCTCAAAGCTTTAGTTTCTCATCAATAATTAGCAGCGTGCACACTACGCTAGTCCACTTATTATTCCTTGAAAACTAACTAATAAACCATTTTATTATTAATTTTTTTCGAGGTAAGCCGAAAGGATGGTATGTTTACATTACTTGTACCATCACAAAACATCAGAACGCCTATATTTCTATTACATCTTGCATAACTTTTGTCAGAGAAAACGCAAGGTTGCGAAAACTTGTGTACGATAACCTACAGGCATAATCTATGTATGAACAAAGTTGAATGAATGAAACGAAAGTTTCATTTATTATGAAAGTTAAAGTATCCAAAATGATCCGAACAACAGTAGAAGCAAATGTGTAGGAGAATATAATGAGTAAATTATACACTAGTCAACAATGATTTTGCTACTTGGGTATTAGCTTGTGATTTATACTAAATCGAGTATGCTGATTCCGAATCTGTAATCAGAGTTGTTATAGCACGTAAGGTTCCTTAGTTACGCACATACTCTTTAGCTACACGTATGGGCAGTGTTGCTTCTGCTACCGTAGTGAGAGCATGTGTTGCGTCTGTTTGGTTCCTGCGTTACACTCCTGCTTTCTCACATTGTCAAATTTAGCCACTAGTAGTGGTGTTGAAACAGTATTTACATACAGTAATTAATTGCATTTTTCTTTCAGATTTATCTTTCAGTTAATTTGTAAATGAAATAAGGTTGTACAAAAGTATATAACAGGATATATACAAACTAAGTTGAAAACACGAATCGGCGAGGATGTACAAATAGCCCAGACAACTTTTGTTATATCTGTCGAACATATACTCCAAGCAACCAGCGGAAAAATTAGCTAAAAGAGTAAAAACTGCATACAATTATTACTTTGGTTGTAAATTTGGTGACTAAGACAAGCCTGGGCACCTCACAAATCTTGTACTGTGTGTTATACGGGGCTCGCACAGTGGTTAAATGGTAAAGGGAAGGGTATGCCTTTTGCTGTACCAATGGTGTGACGTGAGCCAACAAATCATGTTTTTGATTGCTACATTTGTATGGCAAATATTGCGGGTTTCTCAAATAAAAACAAACTAAATATTGTATATCCAGATTGTAAGTCAGTTATAAAACCAATTCCATATAATAAGGAAATGCCAATCCCAGTTCCTCGATTCATCGCTTGAAGAGGAGGATAACAATGACGATGAAATGTATGAGGATGATTCTGAGGAAAAGAAGATCCAGTTAGTAAATCAATAAAGATTGAATGATTTGGTGAGGGATTTGTCATTGTCAAAGGAAAACGCAGAACTGTTGGGCTCCAGACTACAGCAATGAGATCTTCTAGAGGACGGTGCAAAAATATCTACTTTCCGTAAACGCCATGAGGCCTTAGCTGCCTTCTATAAAGAAGATGGTGCTTGTTTCTGTACTGATGTTAATGGACTCATGAATCAGCTAGAAAACGAGCGTTTACCTGATGAATGGAGACTATTCATCGATACAAGCACTGCTAGCCTCAAAGCTGTGTTGCTACACAATGGTAACAAAAAACCTACAATTTCTGTCGCACTTATTGTTGGGATGATAGAGACATATGTCTCAATGAAATGTATTTTGGAAGGTGTTCATTACTCGCATCATAGGTGGAATATCTGTGGTGATCTAAAGGTAATTTTTTTACTTCTTGGACTGAAGCTAGGATATACAAAGAATATGTGCTTCTTATGCCTATGGAACAGCCCTGACGACATGAAACATTATATTGTCAAAAGGTGGCCTTAAAGAGAAGAACGCATAGTTGGCCGATACAATGTGAAGCACATGCCTTTGGTACATCCACAGAAGATCTAACTTCTACCACTTCATATCAAACTTAGCCTTATCACGAATTTTGTCAAAGCAATGACCCATGATTCTAATTGATTCCAGTATCTCAAAGAGAAATTTGGTGCCAAGAAAACCGATGCTAAACTTAAAGCTGTCATTTTCGTAGGGCCGGAGATCAGAGAATTGATAGGTGACAGGGAGTTCAGAAATAAACTAACTCCACTTGAGTTGACAGCATAGGATTCATTTGTCCATCTAGTGCAGAACTTCCTTGATAATCATAGGGCTGAAAACTATGAAGAACTAGTGGACAACATGCTAAAGGTCTATCAACGAATGGGGTGTCGGATGTCTCTTAAGATGCATTTCTTGCAATTGCATCTAGATTTCTTTCCATCTAATATGGGTGATATTAGTGACGAACATGGGGAAAGGTTCCACCGAGATATTGCAATGATGGAAAGCCGGCATCAAGGCCGCTTCAAGGATAACATTATGGGTCAGTACTGCTGGTTCCTACAACGCGAGGATCCTATATCCACGTACAAGCGTAAAAACAAGTCTCAAACATTTTTGAAGAAATATATAGTTAGGTGAGTACTACCTCTTTTATATGTAATACATATCTTGTCTGGGCCTGCAAAATGACATACATAATGCCAAATAGGGTGCCCCGATTCTAAACCTTTGCCCAGAAACGTCTCATTCTTTTCAGACTCGTAATAATTATATCATTAATTAATCCAAGGTGACAAAGTGAGTCATATAGCCTAGTTGCATAACTCAAAAACCTTACGTGGTAGGACAAATCTAAGCACAGCTTTGGAATCAGGGCACCAAAATTAGTTAAATACAACAACATTTACTCAAGTAGCAGAGACAAAGTTAAAATTTGTTGGCTAGTGTTATGAGTGGAAAACATTTGTACAAGTTATAAATAATTAGTATTTAGTGTAGAGACCTTAATTATCGATGCTGCTTTGATATCTGTCACAGGAATGCATTAATCGTTGGCATTCTTACCTGTTATCTTGAAGTATTTCCCAGAGTTCATGAACTGTTTTGGGATTGTTCCCTTTAGACTTCTTTCCAAGTATATTCTAAGCATCTTCAATGGGATTCAAATCCTGAATCTATACAGGCCAGTTCATAAGAGTGATAAGGTCGTCTTCGAGGAAGGCGCTCACCTACAGGGCCATGTGGCAGGAGACGTTTGCTTGCATGAAAATTGCGAGGGGGTACGGCTTCGGAGGCTCGTAGATGGGGCAACGCATGCCCCGTAAATGCACAAGTGGCCCAGTGCCTTCTACGGAAATCATGCCGCAAACCATGGCAATTTCTACGGCAAAGTTCACACTCTCTTTCGTGCAATTGGCAGACAGTATTTCGCCCGCTCTGCGATGAATGAAACTCCAAATTGAACTTTGATTCGTCTCTGGGGCGGACTTGGCTCCATTAGTCATCCGTCCATGTAACGTCCTCAGTGGCGAATGCAAAACGAGCCATTCTTCGCCTGGAGAGATTGATAGCAAAAATTTCATTACTTTCCGGAGAAACTGCTACAGCTGCCTTGAAACGGCCTTTCACAATTTGGATAATAGCTCTGTTTTCCCTTCTTGAGGTCTTTCTTTGCCTACTGGTTGATTTACCAACCTTACATAAGTTTACATAATATTATGGAATACACATCGGAGCACTTGGCAGTCTCTGCAACGGCTCGAATTGAAATACCATCTTGGTAGCGCAGCTTTACGATCAGCTCACGGACAGAGAGGGGCATAACAGATTTATGAGCCAAGTTACTCGGGCGAGAGCTGGCAAGATAATAACAAGTTACTCGAGATTGAAGAGAAGTTAGTTGCAATGAAAACAGTGTCAGTTCTCTCTATAAGAAACTTTAGCGTTCAGATTATTTTGGACATTTCAATTATTCTAGTAAAATTATTATCTGCTGATAACTTTCATCTTATTTATCCAAATTTTCATAACTTGTATTCCTACATAATTTTTACCTATAGGTTATTATAGACCAATTTTGGAAACTTAGACTTTTCTCTGCCAAATTTTATGGAAGATGTTGTGATTGAAACACAGGCGTTTTGATATTTTTCTACGATAATCTTAAATGTTGGCCTACTTGCCTATTTGCTATTATTTCGTTTTACTTATATGTCATTCGCCCGCCCACACATATATATCTTGCTACTAGAATAGTAAAATTAAAAACGATCGAACTATATCATAGTAAAGTTGGTTTCAGTTTTCCAACTAAAAACGGCTGGTATCATAAAATTTGGAAATAGAAATTTTCAACAGGTTCATTTGGCTAGAGGAAAACTAAATAAAATTTTAGTGTCTTAATTGAAGTATGTTTCCATTTGGGGATAAAGAGTGAGCAAAGAAGCAAATAAAGCAAACGAAACGGACAGGGGTAGTGGAAGGGTTCGAGAAACAGAACAGGTGTGTAAAACTGAAGGGAAAGGGAAAGCATACAAAACGAGCCAATAACAAATTGGAAAAGTTAAAAAAGAATTTCTGGAGTGATAAAAGGTAGATAGTCCAAGAACCACATCAATTCTGAACACTTGGTCTGTGCGAGGCAATTTAAATCCACAATAAACCTTCCAATACAATCACAATACAAATGATGATACTGGATAGTTGGTTCGAAGATGAACTTAGATTCAAAGTTATACTGTTAGATCCACTATCCAGGTGGGGGGCGGGGTTCCTTCAATTATGACTCAAGGTTCACATGTGGCATTTTATACCAACTCTAAGCATTGCTGTGAATTGATGGACGCGCGTTGATGTTCACGGAATGGGGAAGAGAAGGC
Source organism: Ceratothoa steindachneri (assembly GCA_963969495.1). Taxonomy (NCBI): domain Eukaryota; kingdom Metazoa; phylum Arthropoda; class Malacostraca; order Isopoda; family Cymothoidae; genus Ceratothoa; species Ceratothoa steindachneri. Next base: position 67,620,450 of record OZ018325.1, on the reverse strand, counting down.
TTGATGAAGTAAAATTAATTAACCGATGTTGCTTTGGTGCTATCTCCTGTAGGGCTTTCGAATGCTAATAACGAGAGTTCTATGCTGCAACGGTATTCAACACCTGCCGCCCTGCCTGCAAACCAAGGAGGAGCCAATTCTGCAGCAACAATGCAAAACACACCCTACTCACCCGTCTATAAAAAGTAAGAAACATCCACCATGACTCGTTTCTCCTCCTTTTCTCACGTCTATCTTGGGTCGATCAGTTTGATTTGATTTTAATATTATTATTAATAATGGCAATTTATTTTTTCTATTAATGTTAACCATAAGGCATTTATGAGGTGCTAACTTTCACGGGTCCACATTATGTAAACATATACTTTTTATTCTGTGGCAGTGAGCAGAGGTCTCAGCCAAGCACAAATCAGCAGACCGCATCGGGCGCAGCTGCAGTGGCCGCAGCAGCAGCGGCAGCCATGGCCTCTCAGCAGCAGCAGCAGCAACAACAACAACTTCAGTGCCAGCAAAGCCAACAGAGCCAAGGGGTGACGAGTTCGTATGTTTCATGAAACGAACTTGACCACGAAGGTAATTAACCACGGCCATTCCACCCATATCACTATATAATAAAATAGTAAGGCTATTTACAGAATCAATATATTTTTATTGCATATTATACGAATAAACTATTTGGTGCATAAAAAATTCTATTAATTATTCAAAAAGTGCCGTTTTTGATTACTCATGAAGCTTTGATTAAATATGACTGTTATATTCTTTTCCTATAGGTTTCCATTTGGTGATCTAATTACTGTTTTTATGATAATTATCTTAGACTTCAAGTTATAGGAAATGGCGGATGTTAAAAAAGAAATATTAAAAACAATCAGGGGGGAGGGGGTAGGTAGGTATAATGCATATCCAGAAACCAAACGAAACTCCCATCGCATGGATCTATTAGATTGGAAAGAGGGTTCTTAAATCTGAGGTATTGTCTTCATGTGCTCTTAGTTTGAAATTCTTCGAAATGGCTCTTCTTTCTCGATATCTGGGCTTGACATGTTTTTATACTTAGTATTGTTATGCTTCATTGTATGACATGTTTTGAATGCCTGTATTCAGGCGTGCATTGAAAACATTCTCTAAATCTTCGAAAATGCTATCCGTCAATACGGTATAGTTTTTCTTAGTGAGTCCTGAGACCCATGGACCTTTCGGTTTAAAACTGCTTATCGCGTCTTTAAGCTCTTGCATGGTAATTGTTGCATCAATTCCCTCGTTGGTGTTTCTATTTGCGTAAATGCATGCCAAAAATACGGGCTACATTCCGAGCAACCTGGAAGTGGGAAAAATGATTTATATACCGAAACCAGGTAAATCCCCATATCAGGTAGAATATTACCGAACTATCCTTATCGACCTTTATCTTTTACAACTGTATTCTTAGGGTTTATTCTCCAATTCCATTCAACTTTCAGCTTTAAGGGCGGTCTTGCTTGTGTTCATTCTACAATCCTTATCGACCTTTATCTTTGGCAACTGTATTCTTAGTGTTTATACTCCAATTCATTTCAACCTTCACCTTTTGAGCAGGTCTCGCTTGTGTTCTTTATACATCTTATCGACCTTTATCTTTTGCAACTGTATTCTTTGTGTTTATTCTACAATTCATTTCAACATTCAGCTTTTAAGCCGGTCTCGTTTGTGTTCATTCTACAATCCTTATCCTTTATCTTTTGCAACTGTATTCTTTGTGTTTATTCTCCAATTCATTTCAACCTTCAGTTTTTGAGCCGGTCTCGCTTGTGTTTATTCTACAATCCTGATCCTTTATCTTTGGCAACTGTATTCTGTGTTTATTTTCCAATTCATTTCAACCTCCAGCGTTTGAGCTGGTCTCGCTTGTGTTGATTCTACACTCCTGAGTGACCTTTATCTTTTGCAACTGTATTCTTAGTGTTTATTCTCCAATTTATTTCAACCTTAACCTTTTGAGCCGGTCTCGCTTGTATTCATTCTACAATCCTAATCCTTTATCTTTTGCAACTGTATTCTTTGTGTTTATTCTCCAATTCATTTTAAACTTCAGCGTTTGAGCCAATCTCGCTTGTGTTCATTCTACAATCCTTATCCTTTATCTTTTGCAACTGTATTCTTTGTGTTTATTCTACAATTCATTTCAAACTTCACCTTTTGAGCCGGTATCGCTTGAGTTCATTCTAGAATCCTTCTCCTTTATCTTTTGCAAATGTATTCTTTGTGTTTATTCTACAATTTATTTCAACCTTCAGCTTTTGAGCCGGTCTCGCTTTTGTTTATTCTAAACTCCTTATCCTTTATCTTTTTCAACTGTATTTTTTGTGTTTATTCTCCAATTCATTTTAACCTTCAGCGTTTGAACCAGTCTCGCTTGTGTTCATTCTATAATCCTGATCAACCTTTATCTTTTGCATCTGTATTCTTAGTGTTTATTCTCCAATTCATTGCAACCTTTAGCTTTTAAGCCGGTCTCGCTTGTGTTCAATCTACAATCCTTATCCTTTATCTTTTTCCACTGTATTCTTTGTGTTAATACTCCAATTCATTTCAACCTTGACCTTTTAAACCGGTCTCGCTTGTGTTCATTATACAATCCTTATCGACCTTCATCTTTTGCAACTGTATTCTTTGTGTTTATTCTCCAATTCATTTTAACATTTACCTTTTAAGCCGGTCTCGCTTGTATTCATTCTACAATCCTAATCCTTTATCTTTTGCAACTGTATTCTTTGTGTTTATTCTCCAATTCATTTTAAACTTCAGCGTTTGAGCCAATCTCGCTTGTGTTCATTCTACACTCCTTATCCTTTATCTTTTGCAACTGTATTCTTTGTGTTTATTCTACAATTCATTTCAAACTTCACCTTTTGAGCCGGTATCGCTTGAGTTCATTCTAGAATCCTTCTCCTTTATCTTTTGCGAATGTATTCTTTGTGTTTATTCTACAATTCATTTCAACCTTCAGCTTTTGAGCCGGTCTCGCTTTTGCTTATTCTGAACTCCTTATCCTTTATCTTTTTCAACTGTATTTTTTTGTGTTTATTCTCCAATTCATTTTAACCTTTAGCGTTTCAACCAGTCTCGCTTGTGTTCATTCTATAATCCTGATTGACCTTTATCTTTTGCATCTGTATTCTTAGTTTTTATTCTCTAATTCATTTCAACCTTTAGCTTTTAAGCCGGTCTCGCTTGTGTTTAATATACAATCCTTATCCTTTATCTTTTTCAACTGTATTCTTTGTGTTTATACTCCAATTCATTTCAACCTTGACCTTTTAAACCGGTCTCGCTTGTGTTCATCATACAATCCTTATCGACCTTTATCTTTTCAACTGTATTCTTTGTGTTTATTCTCCAATTCATTTCAACCTTCACCTTTTAAGCCTGTCTCGCTTGTGTTCATTCTACAATCGTTATCCCTTATATTTTTCAACAATGTATTCTTGGTGTTATTTCTCAAGTTCATTTCAACCTTCACCTTTTTGAGCTGGTCTCGCTTGTGTTCATTCTACAATCGTTATCCTTTATCTTTTTCAACTGTATTCTTTGTGTTTATTCTCCAATTCATTTTAACCTTCACCTTTGGGGCCGGTCTCGCTTGTGTTCATTAAACAATCCTTATCGCCCGTTATCTTTAGCAACTCTATTCATACTGTTCATTTCCAATTCATTTCAACCTTCACATTTTGGCCAGGCTCGCTTGTGTTTATTCTACAATCCTAATCGACCTATATCTTTTGCAACTATATTTTTCGTGTTTATTCTCCAATTCATTTCAAACTTCACCGTTTGAGCCTGTTTCGCTTGTGTTCATTCTCCACTGCATATCGACATGTATCTTTTGCAACTGTATTCTTTGTGTTTATTCTCCAATTCATTTCAACCTTCAGCGTTTAAACCATTCTCGCTTGTGATCATTCTACTAACCTGATCTACCTTCATCTTTTGCCACGGTATTCTTTATGTTTATTCTCAAATTCATTTCACCCTTTAGCTTTTGATCTGATTTCGCTTGTGTTCATTCTACAATCCTTATCGACCTATATCTTTTGCAACTGTATTCTTTGTGTTTAATCTCTAATTCATTTCAACCTCTTGCATTTGAGCCTTTCTCAATTGTGTTCATTCTACACTACTTATCAACCTTTATCTTTTGCAACTTTAGTCTTACTGTTTATTTTCCATTTAATTTCAACCTAAAGCTTTTGTGCCGGTCTCGCTTGTGTTCATTCTACAATCGTTATTCTTTATCTTTTGCAACTTTATTCTTTGTGTTTATTCAACAATTAATTTTAACCTTAAGCTTTTGAGCTGTCTCGCTTCTGTTCAATTTACAATCCTGACTTACCTTTATATTTTGCAACTGTATTCTTTGTGTTTATTCTCCAATTCATTTCAACGTTTGAAACGGTCTCGCTTATGTTCATTCTACAATCCTTATCCTTTATCTTTTGCAACTGTATTCTTTGTGTTTATTCTACAATTAATTTACCCCTACAGCTTTTGAGCTGTTTCGCTTGTGTTCATTTTACAATTCTGACTTATCTTTATCTTTTTCAAATGTATTCTTTGTGTTTATTCTCCAATTCATTTCAACATTTAGCGGTTGAAATGGTCTCGCTTGTGTTCATTCTACAATCCTAATCTACCTTCATCTTTTGCAACTGTATTATTTGTATTTATTCTTCAATTCATTTTAATCTTCCCCTTTTGAGCCGTTCTCGCTTGTGTTTATTCTACAATCCTTATCCTTTATCTTTTGCAACTGTATTATTTGTTTTTATTCTCCAATTCATTTCAACTTTCAGCTTTTGAACCGATCTCACTTGTGTTCATTCTACAATCCTGATCCCTTATCTTTGGCAACTGTATTCTTCATGTTTATTCTTCAATTCATTTCAACCTTCAGCGTGACCCAATCTCCCTTGTGTTGATTCTACGCTCCTTATTGACCTTCATCTTTTGCAACCGTATTCCTTAGTGTTTATTCTGCAAATCATTTCAACCTTCACCTGTTGAGCTGCTCTCGCTTGTGTTCATTGTACAATCATTCTCTTTTATCTTTTTCAACTGTATTCTATGAGTTTATTTTTCAATTCATTTCAACCTTCGACTTTTGAGCCGATCTCACTTGTGTTCATTCTACAATGCTTAACCTTTATATTTTTTACTGTATTCTTTGTTTTTATTCTTCAATTCATTTCAACCTTTAGATTTTGAACCGGTCTCGCTTGTGTTCATTCTACAATCCTGATCCTTTATCTTTGGCTACTGTATTTTTTGTGTTTATTCTCAAATTCATTTCAAACATCACCTTTTGAGCTGATCTTGCTTGTGTTCATTTTTCAATCCGTAACCTTCATCTTTTGCAACTGTATTCTGTGTGTTTATTCGAAAATTTATTTCAACCTTCAGCTTTTAAGCCGATCTTGCGTGTGTTCATTCTACAATCTTTATCGACCTTTATCTTTTTCAACTGTATTCTTTGTGTTTATACTCCAATTCATTTGAACCTTCAGATTTTGAGCCGGTCTCACTGGGTTCAATCTACAATCCTGATCCTCTATCTTTGGCAACTGTATTCTTTATGTTTATTCTCTAATTGATTTAACCTGAAGCGGTTAAACCGGTCTCAATTGTGTTAATTCTACACTCCTTAACGACTTTCATCTTTTGCATCTGTATTCTTAGTGTTTATTCTCCATTTCATTTCAACCTTTAGCTTTTAGAGCGGTCTCGCTTGTGTTCAATCTACAATCCTTCTCCTTTATCTTTTGCAAATGTATTCTTTGTGTTTATTCTACAATTAATTTCAACCTTCAGCTTTTGAGCTGTCTCACTTGTGTTCATTCTACAATGCTAATCTACCTTTAGCTTTTGCAACTGTATTATTTGTATTTATTTTTTAATTGATTTTAATCTTTACCTTTTGAGCCGGTCTCGCTTGTGTTTATTCTACAATCGTTATCCTTTATCTTTTGCAACTGTATTCTTAGTGTTTATTCTCCAATTCATTTCAACCTTCACCTTTTTATCCGGTCTCGCTTGTGTTTATTCTACAATCCTTATCCTTTATCTTTTGCAACTGTATTCTTTGGATTTATTCTTTAATTCATTTTAACCTTCACCTTTTGAGCCGGTCTCACTTGTGTTCATTTTACAATCCTTTTTCTTTATCTTTTTCAACTGTATTCTTTGTGTTTATTCTTCAATTAATTTCAACCTTCAGCTTTTGAGCTGTCTCACTTGTGTTCATTCTACAATGCTAATCTACCTTTATCTTTTGCAACTGTATTATTCGTATTTTTTTTTAATTCATTTTAATCTTTACCTTTTGAGCCGGTCTCGCTTGTGTTTATTCTACAATCGTTATCCTTTATCTTTTGCAACTGTTTTCTTAGTGTTTATTCTCCAATTCATTTCAACCTTTACCTTTTTATCCGGTCTCGCTTGTGTTTATTCTACAATCCTTATCTTTTATCTTTTGCAACTGTATTCTTTGGATTTATTCTCTAATTCATTTCAACCTTAACCTTTTGAGCCGGTCTCGCTTGTGTTCATTTTACAATCCTTTTTCTTTATCTTTTTCAACTGTATTCTTTGTGTTTATTCTCCAATTAATTTTAACCTTCAGATTTTGAGCTGGTCTCGCTTGTGTTCATTCTAAAATCCTGATCCTTTATCTTTAGCTACTGTATTCTTTGTGTTTATTCTAAAATTCATATCAAACTTCACCTTTTGAGCCAGTCTTGCTTGTGTTCATTCTTCAATCCGTAACCTTTATCTTTTGCAACTGTATTCTTTGTGTTTATTCTACAATTCATTTCATCCTTCAGCTTTTAAGCCAGGCTCGCTTGTGTTCATTCTACATTTCTGATCCTTTTTCTTTGGCAACTGTATTCTTTGTTTTTATTCTCCAATTCATTTTAACCTTCAGATTTTGAGATCGTCTCGGTGGGTTCAATCTACAATCCTTATCCTCTATCTTTAGCAATCGTATTCTTTATGTTTATTCTCGAATTCATTTCAACCTTAAGCGTTTGAACCGGTCTATTTTTTTTCATTCTACACTCCTTATCGACCTTTATCTTTTGCATCTGTATTCTTAGTGTTTATTCTCCAATTCATTTCCCTATTTAGCTTTTAGAGCGGTCTCGCTTGTGTTCAATCTACAATCCTTATCCTTTATGTTTTTTAACTGTATTCTTTGTGTTTATACTTCAATTAATTTCAACCTTGACCTTTTGAGCCGGTCTTTCTTGTGTTCGTTCTACAATCCTGATCGACCTTTATCTTTTGTATCTGTATTCTTACTGTTTATTCTTTAATTCATTTCAACCTTCAGCTTTTAGAGAGGTCTCGCTTGTGTTCAATCTATAATCCTTATCCTTTATCTTTTTCAACTGTATTCTTTGTGTTTATTCTCCAATTGATTTCAACCTTGACCTTTTAAGCCAGTCTCGCTTGTGTTCATTTTAAAATTCTTTGACCTTTATCTTTTGTAACTGTATTCTTTGTGTTTATTCTACAATTAATTTCAACCTTCAGCTTTTGAGCTGTCTCACTTGTGTTCATTCTACAATGCTAATCTACCTTTAGCTTTTGCAACTGTTTTATTTGTATTTATTTTTTAATTCATTTTAATCTTCACCTTTTGAGCCGGTCTCGCTTGTGTTTATTCTACAATCTTTATCCTTTATCTTTTGCAACTGTATTCTTAGTGTTTATTCTCCAATTCCTTTCAACCTTCACCTTTTTATCCGGTCTCGCTTGTGTTTATTCTACAATCCTTATCCTTTATCTTTTGCAACTGTATTCTTTGGATTTATTCTTCGATTTATTTCAACCTTCACCTTTTGAGCCGGTCTCGCTTGTGTTCATTGTACAATCATTCTTCTTTATCTTTTTCAACTGTATTCTTTGTGTTTATTCTCTAATTAATTTTAACCTTCAGATTTTGTGCTGGTCTCGCTTGTGTTTATTCTAAAATCCTGATCCTTTATCTTTGGCTACTGTATTCTTTGTGTTTATTCTAAAATTCATATCAAACTTCACCTTTTGAGCCGGTCTTGCTTGTGTTCAATCTTCAATCCGTAACCTTTATCTTTTGCAACTGTATTCTTTGTGTTTATTCTACAATTCATTTCATCCTTCAGCTTTTAAGCCAAGCTCGCTTGGGTTCATTCTACATTTCTGATCCTTTTTCTTTGGCAACTGTATTCTTTGTTTTTATTCTCCAATTCATTTTAACCTTCAGATTTTGAGATCGTCTCAGTGGGTTCAATCTACCATCCTTATCCTCTATCTTTGGCAACTGTATTCTTTATGTTTATTCTCGAATTCATTTTAACCTTAAGCGTTTGAACCGGTCTAAATTCTTTTCATTCTACACTCCTTATCGACCTTTATCTTTTGCATCTGTATTCTTAGTGTTTATTCTCCAATTCATTTCCCTCTTTAGCTTTAAGAGTGGTCTCGCTTGTGTTCAATCTACAATCCTTATCCTTTATGTTTTTTAACTGTATTCTTTGTGTTTATACTTCAATTAATTTCAACCTTGACCTTTTGAGCAGGTCTTTCTTGTGTTCAATATACAATCCTTATCGACCTTTATCTTTTGCAACTGTGTTCTTAGTGTTTATTCTCCAATTCATTTCAAACTTCATCTTTTGACTTGGTCTCGCTTGTGTTCATTTTAAAACTTCATATCCACCTGTTTCTTTTGCAACTGTATTCTTTGTGTTTATTCTCCCGTTCATTTCAACCTTTAGCTTTTGAGCCGGTCTCGCTTGTGTTCACTCTAAAATCCTTATCCTTTATCCTTTGCAACTGTATTTTTTTGTGTTCATTCTCCAATTCATTTCAGCATTCAGCGTTTGAACCAGTCCCGCTTGTGTTCGTTCTACAATCCTGATCGACCTTTATCTTTTGTATCTGTATTCTTACTGTTTATTCTTTAATTCATTTCAACCTTCAGCTTTTAGAGAGGTCTCGCTTGTGTTCAATCTATAATCCTTATCCTTTATCTTTTTCAACTGTATTCTTTGTGTTTATACTCCAATTCATTTCAACCTTGACCTTTTAAGCCGGTCTCGCTTGTATTCATTTTACAATTCTTTGACCTTTATCTTTTGTAACTGTATTCTTTGTGTTTATTCTCCAATTCATTTCAACCTTCAGCTTTTGAGCCGGTCTCGCTTGTGTTCATTCTACAATCCTTATCCTTTATATTTTTCAACTGTATTCTTTGTGTTTATTCTCCAATTTATTTCAACCTTCACCTTTTGAGCCGCTATTGCTTGTGTTCATTCTACAATTTTCATCCTTCATCTTTTGCAACTATATTATTTGTGTTTATTCTACAATTCATTGCAACCTTCAGCTTTTGAGCCGTCTCGCTTCTGTTCATTTTACAATCCTTATCGAGCTTTATCTTTTGCAACTGTATTCTTAGTGTTTATTCTCTAATTCATTTCAACCTTCAGCTTTTGAGCAGGTCTCGCTTGTGTTCATTATACAATTCTTTGACCTTTATCTTTTGTAACTGTATTCTTTGTGTTTATTCTCCAATTAATTTCAACCTTCAGCATTTGAGCCGTTCTCGCTTGTGTTTATTCTACAATCTTTATCATCCTTCTTCCTTTTTAACTGTATGCTTTGTGTTTATTCTGTACTTCATTTCAACCTTCAGCGTTTGAGGTGGTTTCGCTTGTGTTCATTCTAAAATCCTAATCTACTTTTATCTTTCGCAACTGTATTCTTGGTGTTTATTCTCTAATTGATTTTAATTAAGCGTTTTAGCCTCTCTCGTTTGTGTTCATTTTACAATCCTAATCTTTCTCCTTCTTTTGCAACTGTATTATTTGTATTTATTCTCCAATTCATTTCAATCTTCAGCTTTTGAGTCGGTCTCGCTTTTGTTGATTCTACATTCCTTATCGAGCTTTATTTTGTGCAACTTTATTCTTTGTGTTTATTCTCCAATTCATTTCAACCTTCAGCGTTTGAGCTGGTTTCGCTTGTGTTCATTCTACAATCCTGATCCTCTTTCTTTCGCAACTGTATTCTTGGTGTTTATTCCCCAATTCATTTTAACTTCAGCGTTTGAGCCGGTTTCGATTGTGTTCATTCTACAATCCTGATCTACCTTTATCTGTTGCCACTGTATTATTTGTGTTCATTCTGTAATTCATTTCAACCTTCGGCATTTGAGCCAGTCTCGCTTCGGTTTATTCTACAATCTTTATCGTCCTTTATCCTTTTTAACTGTATGCTTTGTGTTTATTCTCCAATTCATTTAATTCTTCACTTTTAAGGAGGTCTCACTTGTGTTCTTCTTTTTGTTTATTCTCAAATGCTTTTAACCTTTATTTCTTTTCTCTGTCTTGTATGTGTTCATTCTCCAATGCTTTTTAACTTTTATCTCTCTTGGTTTTTTTTTTGTGTTCATACTTCAATCGTTTTCAAACTATATCTTTTGCGCTGGTTTTCTTTGTGTCTATTTTCAAATGCAAAGTTCCAAACTTTTATTTTCTCCTCCGCTCTTCTTTTGTACATTTTCCAATCTTTTTAAATCTCTATCTTATTAGCCAGTCTTCCTTCTCTTTATTTTATAATGTGTTCAAACTTTATCTTTTGCTCCCTGGTATTCTGTGTATTCGTTCTCCATTGATATTCAATTTTTATATATTTCATCTGCATTTTTTTACTTCATTCTGCAATGCTCTTTAATCTTTACCCTTTACGCCAGTCTTCTCTCTATCCTTCTCCAATACTCTGCAACCTCTATGTTTTGCGCCGATCTTCTCTTTGTTCATTCCCATATGCTTTTTATTTTCTATCTTCTGCACTTGTCCTGTTATTTTTTCATTTTTGACCTTTATCTTTTCCCCCGGTCTTTTTCTTTTTATTTTTTAATGCTTTTCAACCTTTATCTTTTGCACCTGTCCTCTTTTTGTTCATTCCTTTGGTTAATTTTTTATTGCTCTTCAAACTTGATCTTTTGGGCCTGTGTACTTTGCGTTCAATCCCCCGTGTTTTCATTTTTTTATCTTTTGCGCTGTCTGTTTTTTCTTCATTTTATTATTTTTCTGTTGGCTCACAACCTCATTATTTTTTTACTATAAGTCTCTCTAGTAAACTACGTCAGTTCTATTTCCTTATTGTAGTAGTAAATAATAATATTTGAGGAAATTTAGATTTTACTTCAAAGTAAAATTTCCATTGAAAATTCCTCTTATTCGTCTTCTTTTCACTGTCATTATTATTTCCTTTACGTTTCTCTTCTTTTTCCACAGGTCCTTTTCAGAATTGGGAATACAAAGAAATCATGACCCTTTCGTGAAAAAGTGCCACCTGGCACAGTCCTTGTGCCAGCGACGATAAGCAATGGTAGTGAATAGCCAATGATGAACCTACGTATGAAAAGATGTTTGTGTAAAAACTGTGTAAGAAAATTTGTAAATAGTGTAGAGAATGATCAAATATACGCAATATTGCACCTAAACTAAGTTGTGAAATGATAAATTATGATATATGTGCAAAAGCAAACTCTACGTTAAAAGCAATCCAACTTAATATTAATAATATACTTATTAACATTTTTATATTAATGTAAATACTTCTAATAGATTTAAAAGAAAGTTGAATTATAATATTCGAGGTAGAGTTTGAATGAGTAGACCCTTGAAAGTTGAGAAAAGGGGATGCTCAGACTGACAAGACTGTCTTACTAAGATAGACTGACGGACACCAATTGAAACTTGTTGGGACGAATAAGAGAGAGAGAGAGAGAGAGAGAGAGAGAGAGAGAGAGAGAGAGAGAGAGAGAGAGAGAGAGAGAGAGAGAGAGAGAGGTGAGGTCTTTAATTTATAAAATGCTAATCGGGGTAGGGTTCTAAAGTAGTTTCTTTGCTGAAGACTTCATCTTCAGGCTTCTTCCACTGGCCTTGAGTGGACTTAATGGTGTTTGCTCGTCCTTATTTTGTACTTCATGGAGATATGGAGAACGCAAGAATAGACAACCTATTTCATTTGGTGGCTAAAAACTAAAAACGAAGTCACAGGGGTTAAGAAGAGCAACTTTCTAATATCGCCCGAACAAGTACCGTCGTAAGCAGTCCTGTTCACCTCCTTCATTATATATATATATATATATATATATATATATATATATATATATATATATATATATATATATATATATATATATATATATATATATATTTGGAAATAATTGTGAAACGATTCAGAAAATATGCAAAATATTATGATGAATTTTGTATCAATGATACAAAATTATGTGAATATAGAATATAGGAAAAATATTTTATCTAACCCATTAGATTTTAAGATACTAAGATACTGAATGGTTCCAATATATATATTTATATATATTCTAGTACTTTATGAGTTTGACTGTGATATAAATTCTACTTTCAATACATTTGCACTACTATATGATAAGATTCTAATGAATATGAATGATTACATATACATATTTCTACCCAATCGATCAAATTCTTTTGTTATTTATGAAGTGTCTCACTTTATTTTTGAGTTCACACGTTTTTTTTATATATACTACGAGTATATTTGGATTTAAAACGTCATATATATTTTATATTTTCATAAAAGTAGAAATAGTAATTATTATTATTAATAGTATTATTTGTATTTTTCCAAATAGTTACTAGAAGTTTGATGCAGAATTTAAAGGAATCTGAGGAACTTAGTAAATAACCAGTTTGTAAATAGCGGATTTCCACCTATTTGGCATGAGCTGTATATACCCGAAATGTATTTATACAATTCAGGTATAATTAGAAAAAAAATTTATCCCAAATAAAGAATTATACGCATTATTTTACGAACAAAAGTAATAATTTCTTAAAGAAAGTACCAGTTGTAAATATGTAATAAATTTTCTGAAATATTAAGTTGTTACCTTTAATGTCTAAGGCCACTGTCAATCTAACTTATAGTGCCAAATTCGAATATATATATATTCATTTTCACATATATATATATATATATATATATATATATATATATATCTGATTAACTAGGTTAGAGAAAATGTATGCTATATGATTTGTTTCTTTAACTTTTAACACAAAGGCTTTCTACATAAACCATATTTATTACTATTATTATAAATAGCACCATAGTTACAATAATCGCATTAATAGTAGTATTCTCGATAAAACTAATGTTAATAAACAATAACAATAATAACCTAAATATAGAAATAGTAGTACTCCATTAAATGGAATTGTTTAAACCTTATAAAAAATCGAAATTTACATTCTCTTTTTGAAGGAAACAGGAAGTTTTCTTTTGCATTTATCTTTCAATTTATTAATTTAAAATTGATTTTTCTGGACATTCATTAATTGCAAAGATCAAAAGAGAGTTGGTATAAGTTGGTGACTTAATTTATCTTAGTCGACCAAAATGAATTTGGAGTAAATTTAATTCTATGAAATTTGAATATTTATCTATATTTGTTCTGTTGAGGGAAAAGGGATGAATTGTGTATTAAAATTTTTTTCGTATTTCAAGTGTTTATAATTGTTTGTGAATGAAGGTTTTTATCTATGTAGGTACGAATTTATGTATGGTATCACTGAAAGTTTTAATTTGTGTGTTTATTCGGGTGTGACTTCTTACATTCTTTCTTAATTTCTTTCTTATTTTACTTTTTTCCACTTGTTCTTGTTTTTGTTTGGCAAACAGATTTTTCAGGTTAAAATACAATTAAAATTGTAACGCTCCCAATAAAATACCTTATATATATATATATAAAGTCTAAAATATGCAGAGTAAATAGAACTACTCACTAAATGGAACCCCCCAGAATGATTTATACTTTAAATTCCATAAGTAATAAAGTTGTTTTTATTACGAGATCTTTTCTACCTCCTATTTTCCAAAAGGAAATGAAGATATATTTTACTGAAAAAGATAAAATAAAAATCCGCAAAAACATCTTCGCCATAAAATGTGTTAAGAGATAAAAAAGGAGAGAAGTTAAGGTAAGTTAAGGTGAATGCAAGGTAAATAACAAAGGATTAAGCTATATAAAAAATCTTTGGACACTTTGTTCTTTGAGAAGGACATATTCTCCCGCTTGCAAGAAGGCCGGGAGAAAGGGTGAAGAAGATGGTCACCGGTGACTCGCCTGCAGTGGAGGGTCATCTGGAAAACGAACATAACTACATTTCTTGCACGAGAGATCCTCACTGCGTAAACTTGCCTCAATGGATGGTTTTACCTCGAATATATTCCAATGTAGGACGGGGTTACAAAACATGGATACGAACCGTTTCTTTGGTATCAGAATCTAAGCCGATTTCTTGCCTTGAAACCTCAAGCTTACGAACTTAAGTATATATTCCTCAAAATCGGAAGATGTGTAAATTAGAGGGGGCATAGTCACCGATGTTGAAAAACGAAAGGGTAAGGGAGAAGATAAGGAAACTGATTAAGATACTAGAGTATCAGTGGAATTAAAAGAACGGTAATAAAGCGCGTACTTAAAATGCAAGCTCGATAAGCCCAAAATGTAAGTACAATGTGAGCAAGAATTTTGAACAGTATAGAAACAGTCGGTTTCCCCAGTATGAATTCATTGCTAATCACGTTGATTCTTTGATGTCTAAATAAAAGACATTTGACGTGTATTCTCTAATTTTAAAATTAGGAATAATGAACATAATTGCTTAAACAAGAATGTCTTATCAACTAGTCTGAATAATCTAATTTAGTTTTACATGAAAATGAGCTCGATTTCTTGATATTGAAATAATCCTAAAATGAACTAAATATTCTTGCGAATTTGGAGAATCTGCTGCGGACGTGTTCTGAAATATTTTCCCCCACCTTCGATTTATTTTTTCCAGCTTACAGTTGTTTTCTATTTTTTAACACATTTCAAAAAACAGTTTTACATTATTTTAAGTGTGAGTTGATTTTAATTGATTGTATCATTCAACTCGTTTTTTACGCAATTCTCAGTAACGTGTAATCATGTTAAGACGAGGAGAGAGGAACTTCCTAGTCATGCGGATTGAGGCGAATACAATGAAGCTCTAAATGTGTGAATAATACAACCAAATTCTTATTTATTATTTAGTCAATGAATAAACCTATAAT
This sequence comes from Ceratothoa steindachneri, assembly GCA_963969495.1. Lineage (NCBI taxonomy): Eukaryota > Metazoa > Arthropoda > Malacostraca > Isopoda > Cymothoidae > Ceratothoa > Ceratothoa steindachneri. The sequence goes on along the minus strand of OZ018325.1, from coordinate 67,605,270 downwards.
GTTATGAACCCAAAATCTAACTGAATCAACAAATTTTGAAGTTAAGCTTAACTTCTTGCTTGTAACCTTTTACAACAATACCAGTTAACCCGATTCACAGTGTATATATATATATATATATATATATATATATATATATATATATATATATATAAATATATATATATGGTTCTGTACTGGGTGTGCTCGGTTACACCTATATTTTTCGTCCCCCCTGCCCGGGTAGTTTATCAAAACCCTTCCTGGCCTTGATGGTTTTATTAATAGAATAAAACTTTCCTCAAACCAAAAGGCTCATGATAACTAGTCTTTAGTCTGGATTGAATTTATGATTGAGGTTGATTTCGATGGCCTGATTCAATGTAATCAAGCCATTATCATTAAATAATTATGAGTCCTTTCCGGTGCTTAAGATGGTAATCTAATCCCGCAGAAAATAATGACAGAAGATGATGATCAATAAAATCTGAATGCCTTGACTTTGAATATACCGATCATATTTATATGATGCTTTTTGTCACTGTATTTAGTATATCAAATGACTACCGTACTTTGTATCCCGCCAAAGATAATCAAGATGTATGGTTTTGACGGGGTGAAGAACGTCTACAGAAGAGGTGTGACGGTGCTATTCTCGTAGCATGGTTAAAGAAGCGCCCATTAATCGGATTTATAGGTGAGATTTTCGAATTAACAAAGGAGGAGGGCTCGTCCTGTCATGAGGATTTTTTTTTGATTTTTACTCTCTTGAGGGGAGGATGACACCTTAATCATTTCAAGCGCTATGGCAAACAGTAATTATAGCAACTAAATGTCCGAATTTTTCATGGGCAATTTCATTTATTTGCTCACGTCCACTTTCCGCTCTCTGCTCACGTCATTTTTCTTGTTTTTGTTTGTGTCAATTTTCCATTTTTCTTCTCACGCAATTATTATAGTTTTTGATCGGTGTTCATATTTATTTTTTTGTTCCGGTTTTCTTTAGTTTCCTTGTTTACGTGCACTTCCCACTTTTGAATCGTGCTTCGTTTCCGTTCTTCGCATACATCCAATTGTCATTTTTTATTCACGTCACGAAGACGTGGGGTTAATTTTCGCAGAGGACCAACCTTTAATAATAACTATGAAGCTTCGAGATGAACACAATTTATATGAAGATGTTCCATTTTCTCAGAAAACTTAAACATGACATAAACCCATATTCGCCAGGTCAGCGAAGCATTGAAGGGAGTTTGAGACACAAGGGTGAAGTAAAAATCACAGATAAACATGCGACATAAATACATACCCATATAAAAGTAATTCTGGAGCAGGAAAAGTTTATCTCATAAACTTTAGCAATTTTAGAGACTGCGACGAAGGTCCGGAGGAAATTGCTTGAAAATGATATTTCTTTACAGAAAGTTGTGAAGTTAAGACAGGTCGTAAAAAAACTATTTAGTATTCTAGACTAGCATCCCTTTTATTCAACTAGAAAACACAGAGAGCGGCGACGTCCTCCGCTAAATGAGGAAGAGAGAGAACAAGTGATCCAGAATTCGCATCTTGATCTGGATCCGGCCCAAAATCTAATCAACTGTTCCTGCAGTTAATAACTTTTTGAGATATTTTGACAAAAATCAAACAGACAAACAAACATTCAAGGGTGATCAGAGATACAGAGATTTTGTCTATTCAACGAATAGCAATACCATTTTATTTACATTTGAAGAATATGAGTAGCAGTTTATAGAGATTTGAAGAATAGGAGTACCAGTGTATGGATAGATAAAGAATAGGAGCACCAGTTTATTAAAGTTGAAGAATAGGAGCACCAGTTTATGAACATTTAAAAAATATGAGACCAATTTTATGCACAATTGAAGAATAAGAGTACTAGTTTATGAATATTTGAACAATAAAATCACAAGGTCATGCACATATGAAGACTAAGAGTACCATTTTATGCTCATTTGTAGAATAACAGTACATGTTTATGTACTTTGGATGAAAATAAATACCTGTTTATGCACATTTAAAGAATATGAGTATAGTACAAGTTTAGGCCCATCTGAATAGGAAGAGCACCCCTTTATGTCAATTTGAAAAATATGAGTACCTTTTTATGCACATTTGATGAATAGGAGTACATTTTATCTACATTTGAAGAATACTATCCATATGCGAGGTCAATTCTTTTCACCATTTGTCTCTATCCTTATTGATTATTAGTCAACAGGGTTCATCCCTTTCCACGTGAGCAATCCAAATCACTCTCAAAATAACATACCTTACCAAAAGCACGAGTACTCGTAAATACAATCGGATAACCTACGCAGAGCTGAAAGCCTCCAATTCAGAAAGAATTATCTTGGCATCTTGCCCTGTATTGACCGCCCTTTGGGTGACGTCAACCAAATGTGGACTAAATCTTACTCACACGTCCACAGACCACTTTAGGAATGAGCTAAGGAACGCAATAACCTTTCAAGGGACAACTGCGAAATCAAATGGACGACAGAGATTTAAGGCTTGGAACGAAATCCGAAACGCGCCCAAGAGCGGACGGGAATTTACGTTGAAAAAGGAATGTTGATTCCAAAACTAGGGAAATGTAGGCATATACAAATAAATGGAGATATAGAAGTAGAAAAAGAAGAAGCGACATATATAAAGGTAAAAAGATTTATTAGTTCCATAATATATTAAAGAAGTAGGGAAACGGAAGAATTTTTATACCAATTTAACAGCGCTTTGCTTCAATTTTCATACACTCAGACACCCACTACATTTTAAACAAAATGACCATATATTTGAATAGTCGAATCCTTTTATTCGTTTAAGGGAATTTGTCTACTAAAGTCAGCGGTCTAGAAACGCAATCACCTATATTTGTGCAAATCCTAATGAAGACAGTTTTCTTGCACCATTTCTTATTTTCACATCTTCTTTCCCTCTTTTCTTCTATTTTAAATCTACTGTTTTTTTCCCTAGGCAATATGTTTACCACGCTGGTTTCTCTCAGTCAATTCAGAAAATACAATCTTAATCGAACTTCTGGCAGGAGAACAAAGTGGCACCAAGATGGTAGAATGGGAATGGCGTAAATATTGCCTTTAATGCTAGATATATTTGGGGACGTTGGTATTCACGATAGGGAGTCCTATTGAGAAGGATACATGAAATGGTGCAAGAAAACTGTCTTCATTAGGATTTGCACAAATATAGGTGATTCTAAATGTGTTTAAAAATATAGTCATAAAACTTTTGAAAATCACAGTATAACAAGATATTAGGATCATACTTTTTGATAGAAGATAGCGAATTGGCAAAGCACTTCCGAAATTCAACGAAAGGGTAGGGCAATTTTTACCACCCGTATTTATGACTTATATTCCGTCTGAATGTACTTAGTGTGACAAACCGAGACGATGATATTTGACATTACAACACTAAAGGAGATATTGGGGATTACAACGATCGGACATTACAATAGTAAAAAATGATATTGGACAGTGCACCAATTGGACAGTAACGTAATAAAGGATAATATTCGACATTACAAAAATGGGACATTACAACAATAAAGGATGATATTTGAGATTAAACCGATCATACATTGCAATACTAAAGGAAGATATGAACATTACAATAATCAGACACTACAGAACTAAAAGAAGATATTGGACATTACAACAGTAAACTATGATTTAAGATATTGGATCAATTGGACATTATAACGCTAAAGGATGATATTGAACATTAGAACAATTGGTATTGCAGCATTAAAGAATGATATTGAACATTACAACACTAAATATGATGTTGGTCATTGCAACAATTGGTATTGCAGCATTAAAGAATGATATTGAACATTACAACACTAAATATGATGTTTGTCATTGCAACACTAAAGAATGATATGGACATTACCTCAATTGACCTATACGACACTAAAGGATGATATGGAAATTACATCAATTCACCCATACAACACTAAAGGATAATATGGACATTACATCAATTGCCCCTTATAACACTAAAGGATGATATGGACATTATTACACTAAATGATGATATTGGTCGTTAAAACAACTCAACATTACAAAACTAAAGGATGAATATTAAACATTGCAACAAATGAGCATTAAAACATCAAAAGGTAATATTAAACATTACAACAATCGGATATTACAACACTAAAGGTTGATATTGGAAATTGCAACAAATGGACTTTACAACGAATTAGATCAATATAGCATTACAACACTAAAGGGTGATATTGGATATTACAACACTAAAGGGTGATATTGGATATTACAATACTAAAGGGTGATATTGGATATTACAACACTAAAAAGGTGATAGTGGAATTTACAACCAATGAACATCCCAATGCTAAATGACGAAATTTCACATTACGACACTAAAATAATTTTAATGAGTAACAACAAAGAGGAGTAACAACAAGGAAAGAAGGTACCCTAGGGGACCTTACGGTCCATTCAAAGAGGGTACCTTTGGACTAGCAATCGAGCAGGCACAAGGCTGCTCAATTGTTTTGCGTCCCTAAACGGCCACTTTTCAAGACCTTGTCTAATCTTGACTTGAACTGGTCAACAGATTCACTGTTAACAACTTCCACTGGAAGTGCGTTCCACTCACTGCAGATACTGTAAGTGAAAAAATTTCCACACAGATTGCGGTTGTAACGCTTCAGTTCAGCTTTGAAGCCGTGATTGCGCGTTCTGTTCTCACTCAGTGTGAAAATATCTCGGTAGTCAACATTGTCGAACCCTCGAAGTATTTTGAAAACTTCGATGAGCTGACCACGCAGTCTACGGGTTTCCAGCGAGAACATATCTAATTCCCTTAGTCTATCCTCATAACTTTTATGTCGGATAGAGGGAGTCAGCTTGGTTGCCCTGGCTTGTACGCGTTCCAATCTCGCGATGTCCTTTCGCAATGAAGGACTCCAAAATTGTACGGCATACTCCAGGTGCGTAGGTGAGGGACGTAGGTTTCTATTTATTTTTGTTCATAGCTTCTTTATTTTGGAATACCGTTCACTTTCTAGTACAAATTTGAGACTTATTTTTAAGTCAGGGATTCTATGTAATATGGACCTTGTTGCAATTTTCTACCCATGAATTAAATCTTTTATAGTCATCGTTACAATCAAGGAATACCTCTAAGCATTCGAAAGATTGAGGGAAAATTTATTAATCTTTCGCATATAAAAAAAACAAAAACCATTGGTGGCATCCAGCCCCAAAAGAGTTTAAAATAAAATTTGTAAATAGAGTGATAATGATAGTTGAAATAAAAACCTTTAAAACATACATAGACGAGTACCCAAATGAGATTAAGTTAATAGTGACGTTTAAAAAGAAGAAACTAGAAGGGAAAAAAACTTAAGGTGTTAGAGACGTTTAAAGGTAAGAAGCTCGGAGAGAAGTATGAAGATACTAACGCTCACTGGACACTCCAGGGAAAAGGAGGGTGGATGCATAAATCAGCAGAACGCAAATAAAAAGAGAGATGGTAAATTTCTTTGTTGGAATTGTTGAATCAACTGAAAAATGCGCACCTCAAAACCCAGAAATGAACACATTCTTCAGTTTTGAAAAACGGAACTATTTTTCAATTTTAATTTGATTTCACTGCAGTTTTCAAATGCTATTTTCAGGGTAAAGATGAACAAAGATCTATTATGACGTTATTCAATTTTTATTCAATAAACGCATACGTTCATTACCATTAATTATTAGAAAGTAAAATGAAATGTATTCATTGTCATGAAAGTTTAAGCTTTACGAGACATTCATTCTAAATATGTGGCTAAAAGTATTTACCAGTACCAAAACAAGGTTAGTTTTGGTTAGGTTAATTGCGTTATAAGTTTGAAAATATGCCTTAAGTGAGAGGAATAAGAACATTAGCACATCCTTTAGTTGGGAAAATTTGAAGTGCGCATTCTTCCGTTGTGGCGAAATGTTAAATTGAGGGATAATGAACAACTTTAAGTACCAGTGAAGGTATAATACATTTCGCCACACTCATTAACAGATTCCCAGGAATTTCTATCCAAAGTCATGTAAATATTGTGAGCAAATATGTCAAAAACATCCAAGGGAAATAAAACGCGTTAAAACAGCGATGGTTTTCGAGCGACCGCATGCCTCTCTCCAGGCTGAGAATGCGTTGACAAAATATAGAGATTCCGGGGATCGATTGGTTGCGTCGACTGAGGAAATCTTTGATCAGTCTGTCACTAAGGATGTTGTTGCTCATAATATTAAGGAACATGCCTCATTGATTGATTATGGTTGCTGTTTTTAATGGAGGAGGATGTGTTTTCCCTACAAACAAAATCAAACTACTGAAATCTAAACACTACTCTGCAGTAATTGCCAAGTGATATCGGAGAAACCAATGATTTTCCAGACCAGTTTCATCATCCGAATTAGGGAAGAAAAAAACCTCACACAACATTAATGCTTGGGTCATAATAACCACCACATTGACGTAAATATTTCCATCTTATTTCTATTCATGCAAGATAAAGATAAAGTAAAACTGGCAGAACTCTTCTTCATAAAGAGGAACAGAAACTTATCACTAGGGGAGACATATTCTTTGATCCTCTATATAACAATCTCGTGCTCAGTGAGAGCCTGATCAAAAATGTCTTGAATAAATGCAATCAAATAAATTCATGAATATCTATCTATTTTTTAAACTCATTCTAAGCCGAACGAAGAGAGGCATGCGGTCGATCAAAAAGCATCGCTGTTTAATGCGGTTGGTTTCCCGCAGGATCTTTTACCGTTTAACTTTGTGTCATTATTGCATCTTTTACCGTTTAAATTTGTAGCATTATTGCACCATTTCTACCCTATTCAGCTGTACAATAAAAATAAGGGATGGGCACACAAACATTTATATAGAGTGGAGTTGAACAAGGAGGAATATGGAGTGCTGGAGATGAAGGGCGGTCAAATTTGTCAAAGTAAATAATTTACATGAATTCGATGCACTACGACACGTTAGGACGTCATAAAGATTATAATTCCTCTAATTATTGTTCTATATAAAATAAATTTTAGTTAATTTTCACGATATGCAAAGATGCTGTGAAATTTACTTTCGAATGATGCATAATTAATTTGAATTGTTTAATAATAAGAAGATTTAATTGTTGATATTACAAAAAAGACAAAACAACAACAATAATATCGGGCTAGATATCTCTTTTTCATTAATGTATCATTATTTCTTTTCATTATACCATTGAAGGATATTTTGTATCATTTATTACGTTTGATTAGCAAAAATAAATAGGGTGTAATATAATTAATAAGCCTGATTTTATTTGGTCCTGAATCCTTTGCATATAGTTAAGCGTCGAAGTTTATACATATATACTCCCATTGTGCGGTGCCCTGGATTATACATACATTGCTGAATTTAGCTTTAAACACTAATGCATCATTTTCCTATTATTACTGGCTTCCTGAAAGTTTTGTTTGCAAAGCTAAAGCTTCATTTTCCTCTGTTTTTACCATCCTTATTGCAGTCAGCATTTAATGCTTAAGTATCCTTTTCCTCTTCTTTACTTGCTTCCTGAAGTTAGTTTTTAAGGTTAGGCCTAAAGCTTAATTTTCCTCTTTTTATAAGCCTTATTGAAATAAGCTTTTAATGCCAAAGCATCATTTTTCTCTTCTATAGTTGCTTCTTGAAAATCATCTTTTAAAGCTAAAGAATCATTTTTTATTTTATTTTAACAACCCTTTTGAAGTTAGATTTAAATGCTAAAGCGTTATTTTCCCTTTTCCTTTGAAGTTAGTTTTTAACGCTAAAGCTTCACTTTTCTCTTATTTTTCTAGCCTTATTGAAGTCAGCTTTTAATGTAAAGCGTTACTTTCCTCTTTTTTACTTGTTCCAGGAACATAGCTTTTCAGGCTAAAACTTCATTTTCTTTTAGCATTTAATGCTAAAATGTCATTTTCCTCTCTTTTTCTTGCTTCCTTTTAGTTATATTTAACGCTAAAGGTCTATTTTCCTTTTTTTACTAGATTTATTGAAATCTGCTTATAATACTAAGTCGTCATTTTACTCTTTTTACTTGGTTCCTGGAAGCTATTTTTTAATGTTACTGTTTCACTTTGCTCTTTTTACCAGCCTTATTGAAACTGGTTTTTAATGCAGAAGCGTCATTTTCCTCTTTTCCCTACTCTTTTTGAAGTCAAATTTGAAAGCTCAAGCTTCATTTTCTTATTTTAATGTACCTTGTTACAGTCATCTTTTAATGCTTAACCGCTATTTTTTTTTACTTGCCTTGTTGAAGTCAGCTTTTAATGCTAAGGCGTCATTTTCTTCTTATTACTTGAATCTTGGAAATTAGGTTTTAATGCTAATGCTTAATTCTCCTCTTTTTTACTTGCATTCTTGAAATAAGCCTTTAAAGCAAAAAGTTAATTTTGCTTTATTATAGATACATAGTTGAAGTAAGCTTTTAAAGCTATAACGTAATTTTCCTTTTTTTTATTTGCCTATTAGGAGTTACTTTTAAATGCTAAAAGCTTCAGTTTCTCTCATTTTCTTGTCTTCTTGAAGTCAGCTTTTAACCACAATGCGTCATTTTCCTCTTTTTACTTGCTTTGTTGACGTCTAATTTTAACGCTATATCACAATCTTTTGCTTTTTTACTTACTTTCTTTCAGTCTTTTCTAACGCTAAAGCTTCATTTCTCTATTTTACTAGCCTTATTGAAGTTAATTTTTAACGCTGTAGCTTGATTTTTTCTCTATTTAATTCCCTTGTTTAAGTCAGCTTTTAACGCTAAACTGTCATTTTCTCCGTTTCTGCTTGTCTTGTTGAAGTTATCTTTTACCGCTACAGGGCCATTTTCTACTCTCTTTACTTTCTGTGTTGAAGACAGGCTTTAACGCTAAAGGGTCATTTTCCGCGTTTTTATTTGCCTTGTTGAAGTGGGCTTTTAAAGCTAAAAGCCTTTTTTCCTATTTTCACGTACATGGTTGAAATCAGCTTCTAGCGCTAACGCGCCATTTTCTTTTTTATACTTGGCTTGTTGACGCTAGCTTTTAACGCAATAGATTTTACTCTTTTTTACTTGCCTATTGGAAGTTAGCTTTTAACGTTAATGCTTAATTTGTCTCTTCATACTTGCCTTATTTAAGTCAGCTTTTAAGGCTAAAGTGAAATTCTCTTCATTTGTACTTATCGTATTGAAGTCAGATTTTAACGATAGAACTTCATTTTCTTATTTTTGTCTTCCCTCGTTGAAGTAATTTTTTAACTTTATAGCGTCATTTTGCTCATATTCTTGCTTTCTTGATTTTAGTTTTTAACACTCAAACTTCATTTTCCTCTTTTTAACTTGCCTTGTTCAAGACAGCTTTTAATACTAAAGAGTCACTTTCCTTTTTATTTTACTTGCCTTGTTGAAGTTATCTTTTAGCCTAAAACTTTATTTTCCTCTTTTTTATTTACCTTGTATTACTCGGCTTTTAAGGGTAAAGCGTCATTTTCCTATTTTTTTCCCCTTGGTTTGATCAGATCTTAAAGCTAAAGCATCTTTTTTTGCTCCTTTTATTTGCCTTGTTGACGTCAGCTTTAAAGGCTATAACGTCATTTTTCTCATTTTTACTTGCTGTTTTGAAGTCAGATTTTAACGCTAAGTTGTCATTCCCCATTTTCTGACTACTTTACCTTTTTTACTTACCTTGTTGAAGTCAGCTTTTATTGCTAAAGCGTTATTTTCCTCTTTTTTACTTGTCTTGTTAAAGTCACCTTTAAGGTTACAGCGTCATTTTTCTCTTTTTCACTTGCATCGTTGGTCACCTTCAACGCTATAAGGCCATTTTCTTCATTTATACTTATATGGTTAAAGTCAACTTTTAACGCTAAGGCGTAATTTTCCTCTTTTTTCTTGTTTTTTTGAAGTCAGCTTTTAACTCTAGAGCGTAATTTTCCTGTTTTACTTGCTTCCTGGGAGTTATTTTCTTAACGCCCAAGCTTCATTACCTATTTTTATTTGCTTTGTTTAATTTAGCTTTTAGCTCTAAATGGTTATTGTCTTCTTTTTTTTAATTACCTTCTTGAAGTCAGTTATGTAAACTAAAACTTCACTCTCCTCTTTTTTACTTGACTTGTTTAATTCATCTCTTCACGCTATAGCGTAATTTTCCTCTTTTTTTTTTACTTACTTCCTGGAATTTAGTTTTTAATGATAAAACTTCATTTTACTCATTTTTACTAGCATTATTGAAGTTAGTTTTTAATTCTAAAGCGTCATTGTACTCTTTTTAATTGCTTCCTGGAAGTTAGTTTTTAACGCTAAAGCTTCATTTTCCATTTTTACTAGCTTTATTGAAGTAGGCTTTTATTGGTGAAGCAGCATTATTTTCCACTTTTTTACTTATTACTAATGAATATGCTACCCGATGTATTTGATATGTGCGAGGTATGAGTATGAAACTATATGACCACATGATTGTGCTGTCTAAGGTTAAGCTGGTTGGTACATAGATAGGAAGACAAAAGGGAAGGGAAAAGGAAGAGATAATAAAAACTGAATCGTTGAGGATCAAAGAAAGAGTGAAGTGTGCGCGAGTATGCTTGAAAGTTGGAAAGAAGCAGTAAGTGTAAATATGGTGATAGGACAAATGTGCAATAAATTTAAAGATTCGACAGTCAGTAGTGCAAGAGTATCATGCGAGTGTGGTAAAACAGTGGAGAAAAAGTAGAACGCTAAATGGCGGAATTACGATGTGAAACGTGCAGTGAAGAGCAAAAAGGAAACTTAAAAATATAGAATTAATAGTGAAGATGAGAATGTCAGGCAGACGCTTATGAATGTATATAAGGAGGTAAAAAGAAAAGCAAATTGAGTAATTAACCATGGAAAAAACAAACAAAATGAATCATTTGGCAGAGAAGAATGAATGAGGATCCAGATTGGAGCAATAAATTATTCTTGACGGAACTAAGAGGTTTTGATATCAGAACAAGTATAGATGTATGAACATCAGGGATAAGAATGGCAGGGTTATTGTGAGCAATGCAGAGCCTTAAACTATATGACGAGAGCAAATTGATGAGTTGTATGATCTTGGTTCAGAAAATGAAGCCAATGTAAATATTATTGACTGTGTCTAGTTATGGAACATAAGTATGCCAGAGGTTGTCAGGGCTGTGAGAGGTATAAAACTAAAAGGAAGTAGTAGTAGTTGATATAGTCGCAAATATTGTAAAAAGTGGTGGTGATTGCGTGTTAAAGTGTTTGTTCATACAAGAGTACATGAGTACTAGAAATCTCTGCGATATACCTTTATATGGAGACAAATGGGAAAAGACGAATACAAGAACTACAGGGTGATTAGTTTGTTAAGAGCTTTAGGCGAAGTGTAAAGGCAAATTGTTCTTAGGCATGTAGGTGGGTTTTGATATTAAATGGGGTGTGGCTAGGGGTGGGAGGATCAAGTACACTAGCCAACAAATTTTAACTCTGTCTCTGCTAATTGGATAAGTGTTGTTGTAACTAACTAATTTTGATGCGCTGATTCCAAATATGTGCTCAAATATGTCCTAGCGCGTAATGTTCCTGAGTTATGCAACTAGGCTATATGGCTCACTTTGTCACCTTGGATCAATTAATGATATAATTATTACGAGTTTAAGAATAATGAGACGTTTCTGGGCAAAGGTTTGGAATCGGGGCCCCTTATTTGGCATTATGCACGTCCTTTTGCAGACCCAGACAAGCTATGTATTACATATAAAAGAGGTAGTACTCACCTAGCTATAAATTTCTTCAAAAATGTCTGAGACTCTTGCTCTTGTACGTGGATGTAGGATCCTCCCGTTGTAGGAACCAGCAGTAGTCACCCATCATATTTTCGTTGAAGCGGCCATGATACCTGCCTTCCATCATTACGATATCTCAGTGGAACCTTTCCCCATGTTCGTCACTAATATCACCCATATTAGATGGAAAAAAATCTAGATCCGAATGCAAGAAAAGCATCTTAAGAGACATCCGACACCTCATTCATTGATAGGACTTTAGCATGTTGTCTACTAGTTCTCATAGTTATCAGCCCTATGATTACCAAGGGAGTTCTGCACTACATGGACAAATGAATCCCATGCTGCCAATTCAAGTGGAGTTAGATTATTTCTGAACTCCCTGTCACCTATCAATTCTCTGATCTCCGGCCCTACGAAAATGCCAGCTTTAAGTTTAGCATCGGTTTTCTTTGCACTAAATTTCTCTTTGAGATACTGGAATCCACCTGAATCATGTGCCATTGCTTTAACAAAATTCATAATAAGGCCAAGTTTGATATGATGTGGTGGAAGTTAGATCTTCTGTGGATGTACCAAAGGCATGTGCTTCACATTTTATCCGCCAACTACGTGTTCTTCTCTTTCGGGCCACTTTTTGACAATATAATGATTCCTGTCGCCACGGCTGTTCCATAGGCATAAGAAGCACATATTCTTTGTATATCCTGGCTGCAGTCGAAGAAGTAAAAAAATTACCTTTAGATCACCACAGATATTCCACTTATGATGCGAGTAATGAACACCTTCCAAATTAAATTTGATTGAGTCATATGTCTCTATCATTCCAACAATAAGTGCGACTGGAATTGAAGGTTTTTTTTGTTACCATTGTGTAGCAACACAGCTTTGAGGCTAGCAGTGCTTGCATCAATGAATAGTCTCCATTCATCAGGTAAATGCTCGTTTCCTAGCTGATTTATATGTCCATTAACATTAGTACATAAACAAGCACCATCTTCTTTATTGAGGGCAGCTAAGGCCTCATGGCGTTTACGGAAAGTAGATATTTTTACACCGTCCTCTAGAAGATTCCATTGCTGTAGTCTGGAGCCCAACAGTTCTGTGTTCTCCTTTGACAATGAGAAATTCCTCACCAAATCATTCAATCTTTATTGATTTATCAACTGAATCTTCTTTTCATTAGAATCATCCTCATACATTTCATCGTCATTGTTATCCTCCTCTTCAGGCGATGAATCATCTTCTTTCACTGCACTAGCTGGTGAAGAAACTGGGATTGGCATCTCCATATTATGGGGGACTGGTTTTATAGCTGACTTACAATCTGGATATACAATTTTTGACTTGTTCTTTTTTGAGAATCCCGCAATATTTGTCATACAAAAGTATCAATCAAAAACATGATTTGTTGGCTCACGCCACACCATTGGTACAGCAAAAGGCATACCCTTCCGTTTGCCATTTAACCACTGTATGAGCCCCATATAACACACAGTACAAGATTTTTGAGGTGCCCAGGGCTTGTCTTGGTCACCAACTTTACGACCAAAATAATAATTGTATGCAGTTTTTACTCTTTTAGCTAAATTTTTTCGCTGGTTGCTTGGAGTATATGTTCCACAGATATAACAAAAGTTGTCTGGGCTATTTATACATCCTCACTGATTCGTGTTTTCAACTTAGTTTGTATATATCCTGTTATATACTTTTGTACAATCTTATTTCATTTACAAATTAATTGAGAGATGAATCTTAAAAAAAATGCAATTAATAACTGTATGTAAATACCGTTTCAACACAACTACTATAGTCGCTAAATTTGACAACGTGAGAAAGCAGGAGTGTAACGCAGGGACCAAACGCACGCAACACATGCTCTCACTACGGTAGTAGAAGCAACACTGCCCATACGTGTAACTAAAGAGTATGTGTGCAACTCAGGAACCTTACGTGCTAGAACAATTCTGATTACAGATTCTGAATCAGCATACTTGATTTAATATAAATTACAAGCCAATACCCAAGTAGCAAAATCATTGTTGACTATTGGTATTAACGCTGAGGCAGCTAGCTGAGAAAACAAGGTATTAGAGATATAAAGTGTATGCTGACTTCCTGAATCCGGACAAAGAATAGATAGGGATCATTAATAGAGATTAAAAAAGTGTATGGAGGAAGTGATAAAGTTTGGGATGGTGTTAACAGTATCAGGTTGGACGAAAGTAAGGTCAGATTTTCTAGAATAAAGTTTTAGATAGTATTTATTAAAGTATTCACCTTTTCATCGTTTAGGAATGCTACAATGACTAATTTACACCCTTATTTTCTTTCAGATTATAAAACTTTGTTTATAATCTTTGGTATCACTCACATTTCCTCCGATCTAAGATCACATTAGACATTTTTTACTCTGTGAGATTCATAAAGTCGTCAATGTAAGTATAGTGGCAAAATCTATTCGGAGCACTTATAAGGATGATGCAGTAAATGAAAGAAGTTGCAGGAGATGATTTTTCCATTTCTGCTAGGTGATTTTAGTCTAACAGACAGACTAAACAAAAGTTCGTCCAAAAGAACTTGTTTCAGATGAAATAAAGGCCATTGCCACATTGAATCTCGTTACAAGTTCTAGCGAACTCGCAGAACCATTTAATGTCAGCCATACAACTGCCCTTTGTTAACTGAAAAGGAACAAAAAGATTCCAATGATTGGAAAATGGGTTACACGAATCTGCGACAGCTTGTTGCTCACTGTAAGTCATTGCTTTCACGACACCTTCAGGCATCATTTTTTGGGCAATCTTGATTCTTTATCATAACGCTAAACGCCGACGTTCGTGGATTAGACAAGGAAGCAGAATTTATCAACAACCTAGAGGAGATCTTCATGTCCAAAAATATAAGATTGATTGTGGATATTGAAGCAATTATCCATTAAGAACTGTTAGACAACAATCAAACAATTAATTTTAATCTCTACTAAAATCAACTTCTTCGTTTAGAAGGCACTCTGGGCCAAAGGCGACCATCCTTAATCAATGGATGACCCAAGATCTCTTAAAGGAGTTTGGTAGAAAAATATTGCTTCATCATCCACACTTTCCTGACATTCTTCTTTCTGATTATCACTTATTTAGGGAATTACAGAACCATTTGGATGGTCTTTGGTTGACATCAAGAGAAGAGGTTGAAAGCCAGTTGGAATCATATTTGGCATAAAAAACTAAAGAATTTTAGAAGTGTGGCATTTATAATCTTGTCGCTAGATTCAATGAGGTTCTAGAAAGCAATGGAGGTTATGTTTATGATTAAATATTTCCATAATATTTTTCATTTTTAATATACGAGGGATGGTCAATAAGTTTTACGAATCGGCAGGGCAAAACAGAGAAAGGGGCATGGCTGTTTGTGGGGGTGTTAGGACAAGTTATGACAAGTCAGGAACTGCAGCCGCACGCTCCTGCCTCGTCTATTTAAGAAGCAGTAGCTGATGAAGGATCGTCAGTCACAAATTTTTCAACAATGGAGAAGGTTGCGCACCGCACACCGATCAAATTTTTGACCAAGGAAGGCAAGAATGTAAAAGAGATCCATGAACGCATGGTTTTTAGTGTACACCAGCACCGCCCCTTTCTATGCAACCATTTCTCGCTGGAACAGGGAGTTCCGCCATGGTCATGAGTCCCTTGAAGATGACTTCGTCCATGACGCCCGGCAGATGTGACTAAGAAGGACAATGTGGGCCGTGTGGAGAGGATGATCCTCCAAAATCGACGGGTGAAGATCGAAAAAATCGAGTGACAACTTGGAATATCACATGGAAGTGTTACCAACATCATCCACGACAATTTGGCCATGACCAAGGTCTCTGCCCGTTGGGTCCCTAGAAACCTCACGCCCCATGATCGACCTCAACGTCGTCAAAGTCCACAAGAATAGAATTGCGCAAGCTGCCCTGCGCGAGTGCGGATTCGAGGAGCTCAACCATCCCCCTTACAGTCCAGATCTGGCCCTTAACGACTACATTTTATTCCGCCAGCTCAAGGCTGCACTCTGTGGACGCCGGTTTGGGGACGATGAAGATGTCCAGCTCGCCGTCCAAGAGTGGATTGAACAGCAGTCAGGAGATTTCTGGTTGTCGGGAATTCGAAGCCTCAGGGACAAGTGGCGCAAGTGCATTGAAGTCGAGGGTAGTTATAGTGAAAAATAATAAAACACTTTTCCTCATATCTCGTTTCCTTATATCCGAATTGCAAAACTTATTTACCGTCCCTCGTATTACCTAAAATCAGACATTACTTTCGTCCCACCCTGATATTAATGTTGGGAGAAAGGGTGGGTTCCAGTAAAGGATGGTGGAGTGCAGTATTTGATATACCTACGTGGATGGGGTAATGCAAGGGTGGGTGATGGCATCATGGCTGTTTAATAGCTTTACGGGTGGACTACTAAAAGGAGTACAAAGGAGAATGAAAAAAAGGTGTGTGATTGATAAGGGGGGGGGGGTCTCTTTCTATTTTGGCGGATGCAGATGACCTAGTGTTAGTAGCTGAGAGTGAGGGAGATTTGGAAATATTGAACAAAACATTTGACAAAATGTGTGTGAGAAAGTGGGAAAAAGCAATGCAGAAAAGAGTATAGCGATTGTTTTTGACGCTGAGGTTTTGGTGTAGCGTAGTATTAGATCTGATAGTTTTACCTTTTCAAATTGAGCAAAAGCGATGTATTAGGATGCATCGCGAATGATAGTAGTGGAACGGGTGAAGTAGATTGTGGCCGCGAGGTTTTGAAGAGTAACCAATTCTCAGGGGTGATTAGAGTGCCTGCGAATGGTAAGAGATTGAGTGTGGATGAAATGTGATAGGAAGCTGCAGGTCAGTATGATTGTTTCAACGTTGAGAGTTAGGCGATGGTATGCAATAGGCATGAAAGATCTGGAGTGAGTGCAGTGCAAAGGGATGTATGGTTGGCATTCGAAGGGTAGATAGAGTTAGAAACGATGGGCTAAGAGGTATTTAGGATGTGATAAAGGGTGGGAATGATGTAGTGGCAGAGAGTAGTCTGACGAAGTATGGGCATGTAAGAAAAATGGATGAGTGAGTGTCAGGGTGTACAGAGGGTTGGAAGGTCGCGTACAAAGAGGTAGTTTGATTATAACGTGAATGAGTATTTGGGAGTGAAAGCGGGCTAATCGAAGAGCAAATGGATGATATGGTGCATGGTAGATGTGGATGGAGGGAGGAGGGTTGCTTGGGGCCTCCTCCTACCCAAGAATGCACCCTGACTGGGAGATATGCCCCCAGCACATTACACCGCATCGCTATGAATGGCCACTCGACCTGGACAAACTATTGTTTGTTTGGGCAAAATGGGTGGAATGGGTGGTTAGTATTAAAGGCAGTGATGCGGGCTGACCTCAGGAAAGAAATAACCGTGTGATAAAAACCTCCAGTTGACCTCCATGACCTTTGTTAAAATGGGACCAATGAAAAACATGAGTTTTTGGTCGAGTTGTGAAGGAAGATGTGTGGAAGATTTGTAAATTGAGCATTTCTGAACAGTAATTTTTAGTCTTGCCTCTGTATTATGTATAAACTCTTTAATAAATTATTATTAATAGTATCATTATTATTATTAAAGCATCATTAATTCCAATTAGTTCCATTCCCAACTATAATATATTTGATGTTTGTTTCTCCCATGCTAATACGGAAACTTTTTGAATTCCACTCGTATAAGGATAAAAATATGGGAATGAATGGCCCAGTTCGGCGCAGACCCCTTTCGGCGCAAGACCATAATCGGAGCAGATCCGATTCGGCGCAGACCATTTTTGGCGCAGAACCTATTCGGCGCTGACTATATTCGGCGCAGACCTTGTTAATTTTTTTTAAAGTCAATCAGATCTACTTGTGAGCGATGGCATTCGTTCTTTCGTTCGTGATCAAACATAATCAAAAACTATTCGACCGATTTCTACCAAAATTGGGGGAACACTAGAACATTAGCCTAGGAGGAAACTATTAGTTTTTTGCCAAGGTAAATTGGTGGAGATTATAATATAATCTCTAACATATTTAATTTGTTTGTTTGTTTACAAAACCTAATTCCCCTATATATAAATAGAAATTAGGCATATTGAACCCATATTAAGATATTGCTAGTGATATATATTATATTGCTAAGCTGAGCCTCTTAATACATGCGTCGTGTTATAACCAGGTGTACGCTGTTATACGCACACTGGCCTAATGGCCGACCGAAAATAAGGCTCCACCTGGGGATGGCTCTAAGAGTTATTTAAATACACAGTTGCTAGGCCAAGGAATATTCAAACATGCCTACAAAAATATACTTTAATAGGACTAAAGATTGCATACACATATATGGCAAGTTAAATGGCAATGCAATTAAATATTGACGGTTCACGGCTAAGATGATTGACACTATCAATTAAGTTTGAACCGAGGGATAATTAATTAAGAAATTATCTTACAATTATGCAAGTTCTAAAGCAAATGGGATCCTGGAGGTTCGACGCGGTAAAGGTGGGAGGGGCGTGACGAAGCGGGAGTTAAATCTCTTTTACCTTGATGTGCGGAGAGTAGGACCAGGGAGGTAAGTTCAACCTTGAACTTGTGGGCGTCTCCCGAGACGCTCAATCCAACTTCGGGAAATTGAAGATGGGACCTCTTATCCTTAAGAGGCAAACGGAAGATGCTTTGGGGATGGCTTTTCCGATCCTTAAAATCCGAAGACGTGGTGAGAAGGGTTGGAGTGCACCTAAAACTATCTCCACGAACAACACTGAGTGATGACTAGCTCTTCCTTGGCTCTTCGAAAATCACTCAATTCTTCTCTGGACGAGAATGTAGTCGATTTCCTCTCGATTAACGAAGACGTTAACGGCTAACGTACTGGACGGCGGCTTCAGACATAATCTCCTGTGAACTCCGAAGTATCGAATATATACTCCGAAATTATCTAGACTTCCTTAATTGCTTTGGGTCGCGATAAGGGTCTATAGCGGAAAGTCGCGATGCCCCCTTAATGGTATTTCCATTGTTCTAATTTTCGCAGTATATAGAGCAGATAAATGCAGCGCTGCGAACGGGACGTTGGCCGACTAAATTCGTCTGCGACAATGGCGTTTCACCTTCGCGCGAATTGCTTGGGGCAGATGGTTAACGGCGAACTAGGGAAGTCAGAGGGAGTGGCGGGACGGAGAACCGTATTCTTCAATTCTTCCACAACGTGAAACAACTAAATGTTGGTAATTTATTAAGCATCTGCTGCAAATTTTTCAAACTAGAAATAGGTAGAGGTAAAATAATAATTAATATCTCGACAAAGATTTAATATTAGCATACGTATAAAGGGCTAATGAACTCATATAAATGATAATAATAATAATTATAAACAACTAGAAATTTGTAAAAGTAAAATTACATTTAATAACATTACACAGACTTAATATTGGCATACATATACATATGACCCTAATTGAACGCATACTTTAATAATAATAATATAATAAAAATAATAATAATAATAATAATCTCACAGAAACTATGGCCTTATTATAAAGTACGTCACAGTTAAAACACAAAACGCTAAACAAGTTTTTCATAATTGAGGTTTTCTTCCTCTTTGTACTCTACGCAAACAATCAATAAATTTCCATATAGTCGGATGCTGCATTTTAAGTTCCGTTTGCAACCTCCTGTGTGCTGCTTCTGTATGATTGTTTGTTCTGTCTTCTTCGTTCAGTACTCGCTGATATAGATTTCACAATGCATCTGGAAAACGATGCTCTCTACCCTTGTTTATCTTCAAACCAATTGGGAAGTTCTTGTAGATAATCGGGTAATTTGTGACTTAACTGCAAGATTGCTTGATTTATGTGTTCTATAAGAATAAAAGCTAAAGCACAGACCATTTTGCATTTTAAGTTAAACTCTGGATCATTTCTGTATTAAAGAGACTGACGTAAAGCACAAACATGCTTTTTCATATTTTGACACAAATGAAAAAAACAATCTCTGAAATGCCCTTGTAAGCTATTAAAACTTGCCAATTCATAGTCACAGTTGATAATTACTGGACTAAATTTAGGCTCAATTTTTTAAATCATGTCGAATAATTTGTCATAAGTTCCACCAACTTTATCAGGGAGTAGAGCGTATAGGCAACTCATTTCATCAACTTGAGACATGTCTAAGACACAACTGAATTTAAAATTCAAAAGCATTTTCTATCTATACACTTCACTGCTGGAAAAATATAATCTCACATTCTTTGTTAAATTTGATGGTTCCAAGAGTTTACATCTTGAGGCTGGAAAAGGAGCAATTAGTAAAATCCCTTCAAATCTCTTTCCTATAAATATTATAAGAAATATGTGTCGCAAACTTTGTTTGAAAGAAACCAGGCCTGGTCAGTGTTTTAGGATGCAATAAACATAAGTAGTTTATTTGCGAGCTGCATCAAAGAGTGACTTATTTTTTCAGCTTAAAATAATCCACATATCCCATAAATGTTTATAACAGGTCAACTGTTATCTTAAAGACAAAATGGTGGATCTATTGCTATTTTACAAGGCTTTTGGGGTTGTTATTTAAAATTTATGCCCCTATTTATAATTATTTTTCTTATCTTTTCAAAATCTTAGTTAAAAAATGGTATTTCAAGAGTTTAATGCACCATATTGGAATATGACCATTGTGTGGGATCCTCCCAAATCCACCGATAATTATTCAGCCGTCAACTATTATCCTAAGGCCAAAATATTGTCCCCGAAAGTTTCATCTGCCCGTACACTCTCAAATGATATATTCATTTCGTATTAATTCTTTTGCCCGCAGGGCTAAGAGATAACTAAGTCTTCTAGGTAAAAAGAAATAGTAATTTCAAGCAACTTTGCAGACATTCCTAAAGAATTGAGTTTAGCAAAAGGATAACACTAACAAAGGGCAAATCTCCACCAAGGGAGCCGATTCACTATATTTCGAAATACTTAATCTTATATAATTGTATATACTAACCAAATCTTGGTTTCTTTCTAGGTTAAGGCTCTAAATTCCACCAAATTTGATAGAAATCGGGTAATTAGTTTTTGTGAAATTTTGTAAACAAACAAATTAAAACATGTTAGTCATTACAAAGTTACGTCTGCAAGAAAAAACTTTTTTAAATATTTATAAACTCGCCATTAACGTTTGCAGCTTTAAAGATATAATTTTTAATTTAAAAATAATAAGGGAAATATTTCCTAACCGGATAAAACCGGGTCTTAGACAAAAACTAGTCACCTTCTTTTAGGCTAAGGCTCTAGTGTTTAACCAGATTTAGTAGAAATCCTAAATTTGTTTTCGTGCAATTTTTTAAACAAACAATCTCAACCAAGTTTTCTTTGCATAAGAAGCTCTTATAGGTATTTAAAAATTTAAGATTAACACTTGCACCTTCAAAGATAGAATTTTTAGTTAATAAATTAGTTAGGAAAAAGTACCTAACCGGATAGAGCCGGATCTTGGTCAAAAACTAATAGTTTATTTCTAGGCTAAGGCCCTAGTACTCCACCAAATTTGGGAGAAATCAATCTACTAATTTTTTGAGTAAGTTTGAATACGAACGAAGGCCGTCGATCGCATAATTTCCGACTTCCTTGTCAGATATTTTTAGCACTAACCTTTCTTTTCAAGATTCTTTTTTTTAAGTTGATCTAGTTGAATAAAAAATTTAACAAGGTGTGCGCCGAAAATGGTCTGCGCCGAACATGGTCTGCACCGAATAGGGTCCGCGCCGAAGCGGGTCTGCGCCGAAACGGATCTGCGCCGAAACGGATCTGCGCCGAAACGCTCGTGCCGAATAGGTTAGCGCCGAAACGGGCGCACCGAAACGTCCTAGACCCTAAAAATAGACATCATTAATTAATGCATTATTTATGGCAAATATGAGTTATTTATGCGTAGTATCAAATCACAAAAAACCATTTAATTATATTTAATCTTACATACATATGATCTGTCGTTCTAAGGTTCATGCGGTTAATTTAATTCTATTTTGTCTATTCAATTTTCCAGTGAATAAATTGGAATTTTGCGGTCAAAAATGTGAAAATTCAATCAATGTGGCGGCGATTAGCCAAAAATGGTCCTCAAGCATGTTTACTAACACTCGTCTGCAAAACACGTCTCGTCCATTGGGGAGTAAATTTCAAGTTTTGAATTTATTTTTCATGTTCGTTGACTCGTAGCCGAAGATGGAAAAGAAAGGTAAAATTCGTTTGTAATAGGCATTTGCAAAAATGAGAAGTGTATTATTTCCGCCTAGGGAACGTTAGTAATACAAGATTCCCGATTTAATAAGCCAGGACATATGAACAGAGATGCCAGGGTATACATATTCGCAAAAAAGACACATACCTTTCTATCCATCACGTGCACATATGTATGACGACAGAAAGTTATATAAAGTTTTAGTCGGTGGTAAAATTCCATAAAGAATGTCGATAAGAGAGAAAATCATATTGGCGAAAAGGAAAACATGACCCTTCGTGCGAGTGAACTAGTATTGGTTGGCTCTGGAAGATGGCAGCACCGCTCAAATTACGCCTCTTCCTTCAACCTTGATGGCGCAATTGTGTAGGACATAATTAACGGCGCTAAGACGAATTCTGCGCACCAGCGAAACACCAGATTCAATAACCATATCAAAATTAGTTAAATATAAAATTTTTACGAAAGTAATGTGTTAAAGATTCACACCCATGGAATCGTTCGGTATGTAAATTCACTATGTTAATATTAATTAAATAAAATAATAACACTAAAAGCTGAAGAAATGACTACTTTAATAATAATAATATCAATAATGATAACAATAATATAATAAATATAGATATTATTTTCCAATAGGCAGATGGTCAATGCCAAATTAAGGGAAAGAGTGTAAAGTTTATCACGAACAAATTATATTACACCTTCGCGATGCTACCAAAGTGTTAAATGAGTGTAAAAGATAAGACATTTGTAACAATAGATGTTAACAGCTCCAATAAATGTGTGATGAACACACACACGGTAAAATATGATACGAGGGAAACGAAAAAAGGAAAAATGATAGTTCTCTCTCTCTCTCTGCACAATATATATATATATATATATATATATATATATATATATATATATATATATATATATATATATATATATATATATATATATATATATATATATATATATATATATATATATATATATACAGGGGATAGACAAAATAATTGGAACATTTATTAAATTCAATGAATATTTATTTAATTCGGAGTTGGTCCTCCTTTTACTTTCTGAACAGCGTCGATGCGTCTTGGAATTGATTCATAAAGCTTCCTCACTCACTTCATTGAGAGGAATCTTGAGCCGGTGGAGGTTAACGACTTCTAACTTGTCGCTCCAAGATGCACAACATATGCTCAATAATATTAAGATCTGGAGATTGTGGGGGCCACTCCATGTGTTGTAGCTCACTGCTATGGTCTTCATACCAATTCCTAACCTAATGGTCGGTGTGTATTGGGGCAAAATCATCTTAGAAAAATCACTCACCATCAGGAAATAATGTCTGGACCATGGGATGGACTTGAACTTCCAAAATATTCAGATATTTGTTGCTGTTGATCCTACCATGCAGGGTAACGATTGGACCAAGAGAATTCCAAGATATGGCTGCCCAAACCATTACTAACCCTCCTCCGTGCTTCACTGTAGAAGAAGACAGTCAGAATTAGGAGCTTCCTCGGGCTGCCTCCACACATAATTTCGCCCTGCAGTGTGGAAAAGAGTAAAACTGGACTCGTCGGAGAATATTACTTGCTTCCATTGGTCTGACAACCAGCCCTTGTGTTCTCTACACAAGTTCAGCCTTTTCTGAATGTTTTGCTGAGAAAACAGAGGTTTCTTGATGGCGGTTCTTCCATGATATCCGGCTTTATTGAGCTCACGGCGAATAGTTTTGGTCGAAACTGGGCTAGTGAGATGTTGATTCAACTCTGCAGTCACTTTAGGCGCAGTTGTCCGGACATTTATAATCACAATGCGTTTCAACACTCGTCGTTCTCTTTCAGCCAGCTTTGAAGTCCTGCCGGAATTACTCCTCCTGCTGGAGGTTTTTTCCTGCTTCTTGAATTCTGCCATGGTCCTTGATATGGTAGCTTTCGAAAACCCAAGGAGTTAGCTGTTGTGGTGACTGAAGCTCCTGCAATTCGAGCTCCAACAATTTACTCTCTTGCAAACTCAGTGAGGTCACGCATCTTAGCATCTGTACCACGATCTGAAAAAGAAATACAAATAATCATTAGAGTTGATAAATAAAACTATGTATCTAGAATAAAAAAAACACTCACAATGAAATTTGGATGGATATTGGTAATATAATGAATGGTTCATTGAAATATTGGTGTTAAATTTCTACTGTTCCAATTATTTTGTCCAACCCCTGTATATATATATATGTATATATATATATATATATATATATATATATATATATATATATATATATATATCCAAAGAAGTACAGTAACGTACATGTAAATGCAGGAAAGAGATCTCATCGTTAGGATCGTTTATTTGCCAAACCAGGTTTCGACGGAGACATCCGCTATCTTCAATCGCTGGCAAACTAATGAGTAGTTTGCCAGTGATTGAAGATGACGGATTTCTCCGTCAAATCCTGGTTTCTCAAATAAATCGACCATAACACTAAGGTTTTTAACCTGCACCCACACGCACACACAGACATATATATATATATATATATATATATATATATATATATATATATATATATATATATATATATATATATATATATATATATATATATATATATATATGGATAAAACTACAGTAATAGGACTAATTTTTTATGCGAAACCTAGTTTCGCATGGAAAATTAGTGCTATTACTTTGGTTTTAGCCCTATAGTTACACGTACGCTACTGTACTTTTTTAGATATATATATATATATATATATATATATGTTTTTTTCCATTACAAAACCTACGGTAGCATTAAACCAAATAATGGAAATAATGGTAAGAAATGCATGATAAATTTTATCTATATATATATATATATATATATATATATATATATATATATATATATATATATATATATATATATATATATATATATATATCCATTAAACCCCATTGAGAGAGAAAACGGAATAATTTTTCCTTGCAGTAATATTTTTATTACCTTTTTTCGAAAAAATCCGTGCAGGGAAGCGATTCGAACCAGGCACACTGAACAGCGAGCACCACTTTGATCACAGTTAAAAGTATGCTTTAGTACACTATGCTACGCAGAGAACCAAAAAATTCTTTGAATAGAATAGCTTTCAAAGAACACTTTCGCAAGCTCGAACGGAAACTATGAAAGAAATAGAAAATTAATTAGGACTTCAAAAATAAATGAGGAATAGTTAAACGCGGGGCAGATATAAAAAATGAATGATGAAAATGAATCCATTAATCCACATTGAAAGAGAAAACGGAATAATTTTTCCTCGCGCTACTTTGAGAGATATATACATATATATATATATATATATATATATATATATATATATATATATATATATATATTGATATATATTGTACATGTACTCTTCCTATGTTAGAATAGATGAAACTACAAGTTAACCGTAAAAAGCATCTTTATTCCAAAAATATGGTCGTCAAATTTATGCTAATAGCGTAATTCTATTCTATTTTTTATACAACCAACTAATTTAGGATAGTAGCTACTTCCAAGAATTTTTCGCATATACTGTCATTTACCTTAAGTTTCCAGCAGCAAACATGACTAGGGGATACACTACACTTTCCTATATCTACAAACTAATTGTTAAACTACGAAAAGAGGATCATCTCTTTACCAGAGCCATTGCTGAAAGGGTTAAATGCCCCAAAAGTGTCGTACATAATATTATATTACTTTACAATACCACAGACCCAATTATCAATGGAATTTCTACTGGTAGGCT
Source organism: Ceratothoa steindachneri (assembly GCA_963969495.1). Taxonomy (NCBI): domain Eukaryota; kingdom Metazoa; phylum Arthropoda; class Malacostraca; order Isopoda; family Cymothoidae; genus Ceratothoa; species Ceratothoa steindachneri. Next base: position 67,579,400 of record OZ018325.1, on the reverse strand, counting down.
TAGGAAAACCGCAAACAAATATGACAAAGCTATCGTCCGTATCTCTAAAAGGACTGATACAAGACAGCAGCCATGATTTCCCGAGAAGTAAATAAAACTATCAGCTTTAGTGTCTCCATGAAGACAGTATCACGCCGCCTGACGGAAAGATCTTTAAAATCTCGCACACCAGCAGTCAAGCGATTGATTAGCCCAAAGAAAATGAAAGCTAGATTACACTTGGCCACTACGCACGTAGTGGATGGTCCAAAGTACACTTCAGCAATGAATCGAAGTTCAATTTGTTTGGTTCAGATGGAAGGAGGTTCGTCCGTCAAAGACCTAGCGACATTTGGTGCAAGAAGCGTTATGGTGTGGGGCATAATTCCGGCGGAAGGTAGTGGCCCACTCTTCCGCTTGCCCAACAGATTAAATGCTCAAGTGTATAAAGTAATTCTGCAAGCACATGCTATGCCCATATGAGAACTGTTTCTGCCCAATCTGCCATTTTTATGCTGGATAATGTACTTTGCCAAATGGCAAAGTTGGCGTAGAATTTTTTGGATTTGGAAGAAGTACGTGTCAGAGCCCATAGCCCAGATCTCATTTGGATTCAGAATTTGTGGAAGATGCTTGAAGAGAGAAGTAAGGAGAGAAACCCAAGACTCTCGAAGAACTTTAGGACATATTAAAAGGCAAGCTGTTCTGCTTTGGATTCAACCCTGGAGCTCCAATGCTAAGATCTCCTGAGTGTTTGGGTCTTAATTTGAGGACGTGGTAGAAGATCAGAAAATAGTCTGAAACCACTCTAAGGATTTTGGTATGAAGAGAAACCCCAAATTTGCTGAACTTCCAAGCCATCATTGACCCAAGATCCCAGTAAAGCCATTAATGATGTCCCTAACCAAGGATAAGTGATTATGAGAATTTCTCATCCGCTACTACTCATACAAGATGAGAAAGGGACAGTTCCTGTCCCAGAAGGTAAAGGAAAATAAGAAGGAAGGTGTTGGAAAGCTTGTTAAAAAACTGAAATATCCCTTCAAGCCTTTTGGTTCTTCTCAGACGAGAAGAATCTCTGCCAGAATCGCCAAAGGCCAACCTTTGAAGGATGTAGCGGATATTCAAATATATCTAAATCTCGGTCTACACGAAATCCCGCCAGAATGGGCTGAAAGACGATAATGACCGACTCGGACCGCATTCCTTAGGCACCCATTACTGAAAGACCACTCTGCAGGGAATGCATCGCATGAAGATGTGGAGCAGAGTGGCATGCAAGAGGCTTTTGCTTTCTTCTGCCCAAAAATGTACCCGGCTACAATGGGCTAGAAGACACAAACATTAGTTTCCAATCTTGTGAAAGATTGGAAACTTGTTATTGGTTATATGAATCACGTTTCTGGTCGTATGTGAATTAGGCTTTCAAGGAAGACTGCGTTCAGGCTACGGTTTGAATCTGGAAAAGGCTTCGAGATGAATTAAGGGGGTGGGAGGAAAGTACTTATTCGGAAATGGGTCCTATGGGTGAGGTGACAAAGAATTTAGAAGAGTATGTTTACATCGATCTCCTAAACAAACAGGTTTGGACATTTGCCTGTCATCTTAATGCGGAACGTAACATTCCAATTTATGTACTGCAAAAGGACAACTCCCACGTTCACCAGTCTAGAACTCTGACTGACTACTATGATGAAAAATTAGAAAAAAACATCTGGATTGGTTCTCCAAATTACCTGATATCATTGAACCCCATTGAAAATGTATGGGAATAGTTCGAATAACGTGTCAATAATATCTCAATAAACATTGCTGCTAAATACATGAAATAAAAACAATGAAAGATAAATCATTTATCTTTAAATATTTATCCCTTGTAAAAATCGTCTTAATATCTTTTAATGAGTCAATTAGCATTGAAAAAATAATGTAAAACATTTTTTTATTTTCTAAATTGCAACCTTTAAAAAAGTTTAAAATTTAAAACTAAATTTAAATTTTAATTGAATGGTTGAATATTCCCTCCTTTCTAGTCAACCACAGCCTGTAATCTTTACTTCTATGTTTAAATTGCCTTTTCACTTTTTACTTGCGAAAAATCATCCCATCCAGCCTGAATTCATTCCCGCAGATACTCCATATCACGGATTTTCTGACCGCGGTCGACCTTTTTTCTCCAGGCAGACAATACGAAGTAGACGCTGGGATTTAGAACTGGACTGCATGGGGGGAAAATGATTTGGTTCGATAAAAGATTGACAAGTAAGAATTTAATCAGGCGAATGCAGTATCCCCTTTGGTTCATAGAAAAATGTCATTATAAAACTAGAAACAACTTTTACTCACAGGGCAGTGCTAGAGTGGAAAAAACAAATTTTCCATTCTCTTCTACAAGCAGGGATGACAATTAAAAAGGCTGATCGAAAGACAATTTTTTTTGCTCCCTTAGAAAAGTTGGATTATGCGTTATCTTCTCATATGTGAGAAGAGCTCCTTCCGAGGGACTCGATGTAGAGCTAGTTAGCCATGAAAAATTGCCTTCTTAACCTCATAATTATAATTGCGATATTGCAAATAGTTCTTGATATATATATATATATATATATATATATATATATATATATATATATATATATATATATATATATATATATATATCTATTACTGGCGTAATTATTATGGGTTTTTAAAAAATTGAAAATTCACTGCAAAAATGCTAATAAAACTAATTGTATTGATTGCAAATAAATTTATTTTTTGACACATTGGCACAGTGTTAAATCTGCTCAACAGATATTAAAGGCTGGTATTCAATATGTTTTCTTCCCTGGTCTTTAATATATTTCAAATAGATGTATTAATTAAAAGGATCAAAATATCTACATACTATGTTGTACTTCCACTATTTTATTTCACTGCAGGTCGCAACAGAAAAGGCAAGAAATCTATCATGTATCGAGAGCTTCAGTCTGCTATTCACCCAGTTGGACATTCAAGTACTATTCCTGTACCACAGCCGCCCTCTGAATTAGCAAGTGATGACTCGAGCAACTCAGACGATTCAGAATCTCAAGATACACCATATGTGGCATAGCTTGAATCTAACAAGAAACCACACCTCATCACCCTACCGCAATCCAATTATCTAGTTTGTGATTTAACACTTACCTCGCAGCAACAGAGTGAACTCCTGGCCTCACGTTTGCAACAATGGAACCTGTTGGATGAACATGCTCGAATTACAGTATTTAGGAAGCGTTCTGCAGATCTACAGCAATTCTTCACTTTTGAAAGCAACTTGACTCATTGTAATGATATTAAAGGCATATTCAATGCCCTTGAACTGACCTATGAACCAAATGAGGGGTTTATTCTCAGATGCATCTCTTTTATATTATAAAAGCGGTTCTGTTGCACATTGGAAACACCATGACTTCAGTTCCAGTTGCGAAACTTACTCATTTTAAGAGAGACATATGAGAACCTTGCTTTTATTCTACAAAGAGCATGAGAGGGTAATTTGTGCGGACGTGAAAGTAGTAGCCCTACTTAATGGGCTACAAACTAGATACACCGACTTTATGTCGATCCTTTGCAAGTGGGACAGTAGGGCCAGATCAGAACATTATGTACGCTCAGAATAGTCACCTCGGGAAACTATGACTCCTGGATGTCATAATGTAATTCATGAGCCACTAGTCAAGTAGGAGAAAATCATTTTGCCACGATTGCATACATAACTAGGCCTAATGAAGCAATTTAACAAAGCACTGCAACATAACAAGCCATATTTTTAATACCTCAAAACGATCCTCCCTAAAATAAGTGATGCCAAGATTAGAGAAGGCATATTCATAAGCCCTTAGATTCGTCGAAGCGGCAATGGATGAAACTAAGCTAGCGGCCCGGCATCCATTCAAAGATTTATGCAAAGAACTTCTGGGAAAGCACCAAGGGGCTCAGCGAGAGCGTATAATGGAAACCATAATCAGACGCTACCAATATCTCGGATGCATTATGTACCTGAAGATACACTTTCTTCATTCTCATCACTCCTTCTTCCCAGAGAATGCAGGATATGTGAGTGACGAAAATGGGGAGGTGGTCTATCAAAATATAGCGTCAATGGAAAATAGGTATAAAGCAAAATGGAGCCCTGCTATGCTGGCTGACTTCTGCTGGAACCTGAAGCGTAACACACCTGAGACGTCTTACAAACGAAGAAGTAAATACTAAAATGTGGGTTAATACATTATACGATGCTAACATACATGCTGATTCATTTTATATTCATGAATTAATTACAATGAACACATTTAATCTGACTTTGGGAGCGAAATAGATTTTTGGTATCGTGGAAATCGGTATCAATTGCATAATTATTAAATCGTCAATTTTCAAGAAAATTGTACGTGATGGAAATATTTGTTATCAAATTCGAATTCAGCGCAATAACTTCATAATAAAATGCACATGAGATCTATGTTTTTCTCTTGACACTGAACTTCATTGTGCTTGAAATAAACAAAACTTTGCTACACACTATTATTCCGACAAAGTTCGAGAAAGATAAAATCGAGAAATGATTTTCTGAGTCTTATTGGTAACTTGAAAGCGATTTTTAGCCACACGCGGTGAAACACTCCGGCAGTCATGGTCCGTCAGTATCCTCTTTCGATCACAATTCTGGCTGGAATTTCATGTAGACCAGGATTTTTTGCCAGTGCAGGCAGACTCGTGCAAACGCCCGTGTAGAAATAATTACAACTTATGCTAGATCCCTTACAGCAGGGGCGAGCAAGCTTTTCGGAGTGAGGGCCAGATGAGACTTTTAGGAGCAGGCCGCGGGCCGGAGTGACAAACGAAGTCCCCAAAGTGACCATATAAATATACTAGAATACATTATACAAGAATCATATTGAAAAACATACAAATTAGTGAGATGGCTGGTTGTACTTGCCATGAAGAAGTCATAAGCATTAACGGGACCCATTTCGGGAAGAATAAAATATTTTGAGTCTTTAAGAACATCGAAGGAAGGATTGAGAGCTACATAATGGGAATTCAAAAATTTACAAATAAGGGTATTTGCTACTGACAGGGGATAGCAATTATTCTTGGAAGAGGATCTTAAGAATTCAAATTCTTTATGCATTCGAGAGAATGAAGATGACAGGTGGAAGCCACGACAGATGAGTGCCCTGATGGAGCTCAGTTTGTATGATAAATCACAAAAACTATAGAAATTTGTACTTATATTATTGAACTTAGATTAATACAAAGTTAATGATATAAAAGGAATTTATTGTACGCATATAAACAAACACAATATATATATATATATATATATATATATATATATATATGAAAAACTCGCAAAGTATCACGTGAATGTAGCAAATAAATGCAATGTCCCGCAGGAAAAATGAAAAAATGAAATGGTGTTTCCAAGTACTTTCGAACTTTATTAAGTTCCTTATCAAGGATAACTCCAAGAAATAATATTATATTAGAGGTATATATACGAAAGAAAAGTATGAAAGACCGCCTCAAAAAGAAGAAATCACCAATGAGAAAGACGGAAGGGGGAAGGTAAAGATTTACATTAAGAATTACAAGAAGCAGGTAGTAAGGTCAAACTGAAAAGACGGAAAGAGTAACAGATTAAAAGAAATGGAGATAGCCTAACGAGGGAGATTATAAGACACAAGGAGCAAAAAGTGGGGAAAATACAATGTACACAACAGAGCAGTGACAAAAAAAAATAAATGGGGCCACATAACTAAAGATTTTATATAAAAAACTAAGAACAGAAGTCAGAACTAATTTCTTTAAGTATTATTCTTTTAATTAAAGCATCTATTTTATATAAGCCAGGAAAAAGGTTAAAATTATCGCATTGGCTTATAAAAGCACATCCAGTGATATTCCTTTTTATAGGGTCATTGGAACGATAAATAAATTTTGCCTAGTTCCAGTTAATTAGATGGTCCTTATCTGACATGTGGACAAAGAAAGCATTGTTATCTTCCCTTCTTCGGACATTATATTTATGTTGATTTATGCGAACAGAAAGTTGTTTACCTGTTTGTCTTTCATACTTTTCTTTCGTATATATACCTCTAATATAATATTATTTCTTGTAGTTATCCTTGATAAGGAACTTAATAAAGTTCGAAATTACTTGGAAACACCATATAATTTTTTCCTGTGGGACATTGCATTCATATATATATATATATATATATATATATATATATATATATATATATATATATATATATATATATATATATATAAAGGATACGCGTTTTCTTATTATATGGTTAAATATGCAAATTTATTTCATGAACAAAATTAATACATGGATAAAAAAAAGGAGATGGCTAGGAATTAGTTTGAAGAAGGATCTAACGGGTTCCTACTTAAACTATCAGCCATACAGTTATCGGTGCCTTTTAAGTAAAACATGTGTAATTGGAATTGCAGGAGGAACAAACTCCAACGCATCAAGCGACCGTTATTGTTCTTGACGTTACATAGGTATGATAGGGGTTTGTGGTCCGTTTACACTACAAATTATTTGCCTAATGAATACATTCTAAACTTTAAAATTACCCAAATTATAGCAAGGGTCTCTTTCTCAATTACCGCCTAATTTTTTTCACGCTCGAATAATTTTCTGCTTGCGTGAGCGATGGGGAATCTTTCACCGTTATCCTCATATTGGAGAAGGACACATTTTATACCGTCATTACTGGCGTCGGTGCGAATGCCAAACAGTTTGTCCGAATAGGGAAGCGGAGAATAGGGTCGGATGGCAACTTCTCTTTGAGTTTGCTGACGCTGTGCGTTTAAAGTGGCGTCCACACGAGGCGTTCGGGGGCCTGCTTCTTAAATAGCTTGCAGAAGGGGGCGGATACAGTCGCAAAGTTTTGTCTGAAGCTGGATTTTATTAGTAGGCAACGGCATGTCCACGATAGTTCGGATCTTTTCTTGCTGGGGAGTTAATCGATTATTCCCGATATGGAAGCCGAGGTAATCGATAGTGCTAAAAGCGATGTGCATTTTCCGTCGCCATTTGTCAAGTTGTGTTCCCGGAGTGGATACAGAAGGGCTTAAAGGGTGGTTAAGTGTTGATCCCAATCTTCAGGAATGAGGCCATCAAAACGACCCAGGAGCGCTTGCATTGATCCTTTTGACGAGATGGTAACTGGTGGCATATCTTAATTTCGCAAGCGGGGAATTATTAAAGTCGGGAAAGACATGCAACGAGTATTCCTTGTCTTACGACTTGGTTTACGCAAAAAGGGTCCAGGAGGTAGCCAGATTCCATGAAGGATTCTTCGTCGATTCCATCTATCTGGTTGATGCTCGTGCGCCGGTGGTACCGCTTGATCATTTTAATATGGAAGAGCCTTCTTCCCGAGGGGGTTTGACTAAGGTAATTGAAGGGGCCACCCTTCTCGACTATGAGGTAGGGGCCCTTCCACTGGCTCAACAGTCTGCTGTTGTCCGGGTGGAGGAGAAGCTAAACTTTTTCTCCGGGATTAAATTTCCTTTCAATGGACTAGCAAGAGAAGTATGTCTTATACTTGTAAAAATTGACGAGGGCGTTCTGTAACGCAATTTCGGTGCACTTTTCCAGACTCTTTCTTAAATCCAGTAGGGACGAATAAGAAGTCTGGATATTTCGATCCAACTTCTGATAGGAATAAAGTTCGTTTAGGATACTCAGGGAGCCTCTGACGTTTCTACCATATAAATGTTCAAAGGGGGCGAAACCTAAAGTACGATGGGAAATTTCACGGTAGGCAAAGAGGGCTACCAGAAGGAAGCGGTGCCATTCAGTGGGCTGATCTGCACACAACTTCCTAAAAATGGCCTTGAAGCTTCCATTTAGCCTTTTGCACATTCCCTTCCCACTCGTGTGATAAGGAATGGTAAACAAAGGCTTAATCATCAATAATTTATCAACGTACTCCATTAATTCGAGGTGAATTGTGTCCATGATCCGAGAGTATTTCTTCGGGCAAGCCCACACGGGAACATATGAAAATAAGGGCTTCGGGGCAGGAGATGCTATCGATTTTCTTGAGGGGTATGGCCTCTGGAAATCGAGTAGCAAAGTCGATCAGCGTTAAAACGTAACTATGGCTTTCGCCCGATGGGAGGTGGATCGTACCGATTAGGTCAATAGTTACTAGGAAGAAAGGTTCAGAGACTAGAGGTCCCTTCTGCAAGGGCGCAGGGCTGACTCGTCCTTTATGGCCATATCGCAGAATTTCGTCGGTCGTGCCAGGCCAATAAAAGTATTTGAAGATCCTCTGAGCGGTCTTCATGTGACTAAAATGACCAGTAAATAGGCTATCGTGATCCGTCTGCAGGATTGGAGGGACGTGGGAATGGAGTACACATAGTGTGCAGGACTCGGTGTCTTTTTCATCGGTGCACACTCGACAGACGAGGAAGGAAATCATCTTATTCCCTCTGACGGTTTCGCGTGTTTTATTCTGGACTTTGGTCCACAGGTGACGAAGAGATTCACGTTTCCTCTGGCTTTTGGAAAGTCATGGGACATCGCACTCTGGAATTGTGGAGCACACAGGAATTGCAGAGGTGTAGGGGCTTTTAGTTCCTTCTTCGCGCGGGAACGGGTGGTGACGGGTTGAGCCACGGGGACGGGAGAAACCCGTGGGGACTGACTATTTAGGACAGAGAAAAACTTGTTGGGGACTGCCACGATTTTGGCCCAACCAGTAAAATACGCGCATTCAATGTAACAGCGAATAATGGAGAATTTATTGGCGCGCCCACAGTAATCATGCACTAGACCAAACTTATTTTGATCCGGAGCCACAGGGGGAGTAGTGCATCGGATTCAACGATGCACGTGTACCCAGTATCACGGATGAGGGTGGAGATTCGGCACCCATTCATGCCTCCATATTAAATTGGAGGGCCTCAGTAGTATTTTTATCGAACAAAGAGTTCACCTGGTGGCCAGCTGTATTCGGCGGATTTGAAGAAGAGGGGACTTCATTTTGCGAAGGTGTGGGTGTAGAGGTGGTACTGACCTGGTGTACCCGGTGAGAAGGGGAAGCGCTGCTTCTAAACTGCAAGTTTTGAGGGCAGTTGGATCTCACGTGGCCAGGAAATCCACAGGAATAACACACGATAGTCCTCCTGGGGAGCGATGAAGCAGGAGAGGGCGGGGGGAGAAAAGGGCTTAACATCACGGTGGTCTGACGAGAATTGTGGTTTGGGTTTGGCAGGCTCAGTCACCTTCACGAGCTTATTCCCATTATTAGAAACGAATGTTTTCGTGCTGGTTTTGGATTTAGGAGACGTGTGTTCTGATTTCTTCCCTTCAATCGGATAGCAGTTGTTGCTAGCCGCGTTGATGTCTGCCTCCTCAATGCACTCCTTAAGAGTATGGCACGTCCGGTCCTTCACAAAGGATCTGATTTTCGAAGATAGCGACGCAAGAAATTGGTCCTTGAAGACGAAATCGACTAGGGCGTCGTATTCACGAGGCACCTTGGACGCGTCAATCCAAAAATAAAATGAAGCTGTAGGGAGTAGCTAAACTGTCGAAAGGTCTGGTTACGTTGAATGCGACAATGCCTAAATTTAGCTCGATAGAAATCCGGGGTCATGTTGTAAGCAGTGAGCAACTCGGCTTTTAACGATGAATAATCAATTGTTGCCTCTGATGGAAGTGAGATAAAAATATCTCTGAGTTGAGAGCTCAACAGGGGCAATAATTGTGCTACGCCGTCCGTCTCGATGTCCCACTGGTTCACCTCGAAGATTTTTTCGAAGTGGGTGAGATAAGACCCGAAGTCTTCGCCTTTTTTTTTTAAAGACGGGTAGTTTTATGGTCGCAGACTGCGGTGCGTCTCGCCTAACACTCGAGGAGTTTATGAAGAGCGTCTCTTTCCTCGCTCTCCTCATCTCCAATTCGCGAGAGCGAATTATGGGTTCCTTCACACACGAACGGGAGTGCGAATGGGTTTGCTAACCAACAAACACACGAACAACAAGGGGGGGGAGGCATTCGTGAGTGAGATTTTGCGATCGAGATTAATACGAAGAATAATACTATCCTTCAACTTATGGCACGAGATGAGGCCTCGAAGGACAACAATTCATTTCCGTGGGGGAATAAAATTAATAGTTAAGCTCGGTCACTCGACAATCAATTCCCCTCAAAACAAACAAACATGGGAATGGGAACAAATACATTTGGCAAATAGGTATTCAATGGTTATTTCTCACCTTTTAGACTCCAGAACTGGAACCATGATTAGGCAACAATTAACAATTTAACGATGGTTAACCAATAGATGGTAAATTTTCAGTCAATTGATTAATCGAGATTAACCCCATAAACCTGATACCAGATTAATATAGATGTCGTAGGTTAACCCTACACATCTTACACTAGTTTAAGATAGATGTCGTAGAATAGGGTCAAGTTTACCCTTTCTGCTTTACGAGTGCGTGGGAAGTTTACAATATAAGCTGAGTGCAAATTAACTGAAAGTAGGTTGTTCAATAGTTGAATATCTTGGAGTTCCGGGATAACAGAAAAACGGGTACAAAATAACATTACTAATATGCAAATCAATATTATTTTACAAGATTAAATGGAGTTTTAAAATGAGCTATAAACATACTAGATTTGCACGGGTCTCCGCAGCTAAGAGGGGGGGAGAGACGTGGTGAGGACGGTCACCGTGCAAACAAACGGACAGTATTGACGGAGGGACGCACGAACGACCTTGAACGTAAACTAAGCCGATGATGAGGCTTACACTGGGGGGGATGGGGCAGAGAGAGAGAGAGAGAGCACTTTAACAGGAGAGTTGCGGGTTCCTGTCACCACGAACATTGGGTTCAAGGAAGTAATCCTTGCCTTGACACAAAATTCAACCAATAGTCTATGGATAATGACTATTACGGGGGATAAGTTAAATCTTGCTTTCGAAGAACGAATCGAGATTGAGCGGGTTGAGGTAGACTCACATGAATTAACGAGAATACCGGTAGCTTGAGGGGTTCTGCGAGAATTGTGTAGAGTCCAACGGGATGCGAATAGCGGGTACCGACCCGGGTGGACAGGGAATACTGACGGGGCAGTAAGACGGCGGCACTGCTTCCGACTCTGGCGCCAGAGGATTTATAGGGATCGAATGGGGTTTCCCACCTCCGTCCGAAGGGAAGGGGTCTAGGGTTAGACGCATTGGCAGACGAAAATAGACTCGGCACTTTAGCGCGAGCACGAGGTTCTTAAGCAGACGAGGCGAACTTTGTTCGACTTCAGATGGGACCTTCTGGTCTCTCACACTTGTCGCAGCTTTCTGTGATGGCCGCATTTCAGGTAATCGCTGCGTCTCACATGGTCTCATAATGTCGCACCTCCATTAACGCAGACAAAAAGGGTCGCCCAGGTGTCTGTTATCTCTCTCTTTCTATTGAAGGGCGAGGAAGCGTATCTTCCTCTCTCTCTCTCTCTCTCTCTCTCTCTCTCTCTCTCTCTCTCTCTCTCTCTCTCTTTCTCTCTCTCTCCGATCTCCGATCTCTGACTGAGGCTTAGTTTTCAACCCTCTGCCTTGACCTCAGCACCTTGATTCCTGCGGTCTGGGTTACCACCGCTGGGTATATCAGTTTGGACCTCACGAAGCTAAAGTTTAGCTTTCTTAGTGTACTTATGCTCAGGTTGCGGAATATGAACAGTTTTCCAAGGTCTACCTTTGCTTTAAACTGATGGATTCAATATTAGAAGAAGGTTTGGATAGTGTTAGATGATAGTGGGTGAAAATTAAAAGAGAGAGGTATATTTTGCCCTTGTAGGGAAGGCATCGCTTTACCTTATGTCGTTAAATTTGCTTTTTTGTGTTATTCTTTGTTTAATCGTTTTTTCTATGTTTGGGCCTCTTCATGTGCTGTTAACGTGTTCTTTTTATTGTTTGTGGTCAAATTTTCAATCTATTTATCTTTGGTCTAATTGTTGAGCTTTCAAGCCTTTATTACATTTTAGTTTAGCAATTTACCTTGTGTTATTTTTTCTCTTTTCGTTTGTTCTGTGTTGTACTGTTTACTGTGTTAGTTTTTAGTGTTTCAGCTATGTATATATTGATGTTATGTTTTCTTGAGAGTATGGTTTAGGTCTTGGGAACCGACGACGGTGGGAGACTTTCTCACGTAGTCTTGCTGGTATGTTGAGTCTGCCAAAGTAGGCAGTCGCCAGACGGGCTCCTATGGTTCTATTGATGATTAATGTAGCGCAGTTCTGTACACCTTGGAAGTCTTGTTGTCCGCTCGAGTCAATACTGTGGGGTAAATGAGTTTAGATCAGATATAGATTAGGTATATTTTCATAATGTTGGCCGATCTAAGACAGAGGCTTTGTTTTCAACCCTCTGCCTTGGAGATTTCTCCATTTGCTAGGTTCCGCCTCTCCGTCTAGTGTCTCGAGTATCCTTGGTCGGAGCTCTTTATGCCCAGGACAGTGCCTTCGGCGGAATAGTCGCATATCTCCCCTTCTATGATGATAGGCCACCTCGACTTGCGGCTCATTGGAACGATCTCAATTTGTCCCTGTTGGTCCAAATTTTCCATCGTCTCTTGTACTGGTTGATGTTATTGATTTTCACTATCGTGCGAGTTGCCTGTGCCCTTGCTTTCCTCTCTGTGCACGGGATGATTTGAGTGATGCCATCTGCGAATTGCAGATACATCGTATCCCTGTGCACCGGAGTTGGAAGGTCGATGGTAAAGACCAAGTAGAGCAATGGGCTCAGGCAACTTTCCTGGGGAAGGCCCTACTTAAGTTCGAACTTAGGCCTTCTTTAGCCTTCAATCATGAGACATGCCCTTCTGTCACAGAAGATCCTTTCCAGGATTGCATTTAGCTACTAGAGGTTCAGGATCTTGTATTGAAGTCCTTTCAGCCAGACTTTGTCTAAGACTTCTGCGCGTCCCTCAGCCCAATGTCTACATATTAACCCTTGGCTTGGAAATATGCTATTTTCTCTCTCTGTTTGGAGCGCTAGGGCCGTTTTGATGCCACTCTTTATACGAAATCCGTGTTTTCGGTGGTTGTGTACTCCTAACTTGCTCAGTTAAGCTCATAGCCGGTTAGCTATAATCTTTTCCAAGATCTTTCCAGGTATCTCCAGAAGAGAGATCTGGTAATAGTTAGCCACATGGTCCAGGGGCTTGTTTACTTTCATGAAGAAGATGATTTTGGCCATCTTGTACCCGTCAGGGAAGTAGCTTGTATTCAGTTCAGATTCATGGTGCATTCACGAGGTTGTTTTTTGTGAGCCCAAACCAGCCTGGTGCCCTCTGTTTGAAGGACCTTATGGTGTTCATGGTCTCTTCGAAGGTGATGGGGCACCCATGGTTAATCATCTCTCTTTTCTGAGATACTTGCGGTGGGATGGGTTCTATGTATGAATAGCTGTGCTGAGGTCGTCGAACAATTGGTCTTCGAAGTCCTGGTTGAAGTCATTGTTCTCCACAATGGGTATCGCGAAAATTTTTTGCCATTGTGTCAGGAATCTTATATCGAGAGACTCTGAATCCTCAATGATATCGTCGCCATCTTTGATTTGCGTTCTGGGTTTTCTGGGTAATTCCCTAAATCTTCGGATGCTGTTCCAAAAACTTACAGGATTACTTTACCTATCCAGCCTACCAATGATGTCATTCCAGATTTCTCTTTGCTTCTCAATGAATATGTTTCTTAGCTCCTAGCTTAGTTGTCTTATTCTGGCTTTCCTTTTCAGGATTTCATAAAAAGATTTCCCTCATCTCGTCCGTCCATCTCGGTTTTGGGAGCATTTTCTAAGAGATCCTGGGGACGCATCTCTCGTCGGCTTGAATAAGGAGATCAATGGTCCTGTCTATCCCTTTATCGCCCAGATCAGCAGACTGGTAGTCACTGAGCATCTCTCTGCATTGTTCCCAGTTAGCTTTCGCATAACTTTTCAGGAGTGGGACAGGCCTGAACATTGGTGCAACGATATGGTGGTGATGATGGGGATGTGATTGCACGGTACCACGGGTCTTGGTTCATTGCTGATGTTGAAGTGGAAGCTTTTGCTCGCTAACACTATGTCCGGTTTAGTTGCCCAACGTGGTGATAGGAATGTCTGGAAATCGGACCCAACCCTCTGGAGCCTGTCTCTTTCGAGAAGTAGCTCCACGACCGTAACCAGACGCTCTGAACCTGGCGTTTAGGTCCCCGCCAAGCAATGTTAGTCTCCAGCGCCCGAATAGGGCGTAGAAGCTGCTGAACGGCAGACAGTTGCGAGGGGCGGCTGATAAGGAGCTGCCATGGTTAGGTTTCCCACTCGGGTAGAGATTTCGACAGCCAGGAATGATTCTTCTAGGTTTGGTAGCGTTTTGTATGTTATGTTTTTTCGGATCGCCATCGCTACGCCGTCGTATCAATCCTGCGTATGGTTTTGTTTATGACAGTGTAATTCGGAATCTTTATCCTGTTTATTTCAGTGTTTATTTACACCGTGCTCAAAAATTAGGATCAAGTCAGGATCCACTGGCGGAATATGTTTCCGTAGGGAATGGATTTCCTTCCAATTCGTTAACGTTGAGTGTGAGTATTTTTAACGTGTTGTTTGTATTTTCTATTTTTGAGGTGTTTAGTGGAGGTCTTTTATATTTGTGTATATGTGTGTCTTGCTCTTCTACTTTTTACCGCGTCTCTTTTTTTGGCGTCTCTTGTTGAATTCTGCTTCACTTAGGGTGAGGCAGGAGTCCCTATATAGCCTACTATATCCTGTCATATGTGCTTTATCAACTATCAACGATTCTTGAATCGGCGCGTGATAAGACCATTTCAAAATGCTAGTTTTGACCCACTCGACTATTGTCCCGATGTTGGGATCGTCTGGGAAGGGAGTCGGGTTCGTTTTGTAGAATTTAATTTTAATTTCCTCTCCATCGAACATTTATAGCTTGACGGGAAGTCTTTCCCTTGCTTTTGCTCCTTGATCTCATTGGCACCTTAGGAGGCTTGGCGCATTCTTATTCTTCAAAGGAGCATTATGAGCTTGAGAGCTTACCCTCAGCTTGTTTTATCCTTCTTGCAGCTCTATTTTCTTTTAGCACCCGGAGCCTTCTGGCCTCTATTCTGGGGTCGCTGCTTATCGACCTTTGAAGTGCTGACGTGGCCTCCGGGATCGCGCTCTGGGAACGGTGTTGCTGGTGCTTCCTCATCGGGCTGGAATTGTATTTGCAGGATGTACTTTGATGAGGGGTTGTCCAGAAACCATATTTCCGCTAGACTATTGACTATTTTTTTTAGCATGTTGTTGAGCTCTTTGACAAAGCAGCCTGGGTTGATCAGGTCCTTCACGTGGGCGTACAGAATGCACGTGATGATTTTTGTAAAATTCTCACTACCGACCTTCTGGTATGTCTTCTGTGAGGCGCTTTCGACGTATCCTGCATGAGCAGATCTTATCACCTGGGCGTAAGAGGTGTTTGCTCTCTTAATTCCCTCAGCTTTCTTCTCTTCAGCCTTTCTTTTAAGAATTTCCTTTTTCTTGAGGCAAGCCATTGACATTGCCCCGTGTTTTTGACTACAGTTCGGACACCTTTCTTCTGTTGCCAGTCATTCGCACCAGCCATGACCTTTTCCGCTGTATTTTGAACAGGTCAGTTCCTTTTCTTTGCAATCTTTGGTCGTGTGGCGTTCTAGCTTAAAGCACTTGAAGCAAATTTGCACCGGGGTGAACTCATCTCGTTGAATTTGGTGTCCGCTTATTTTAGCGTTAAAAAGAGGCAATCCACTCTTCTTCGCCTTTGTCGCCATCTGCGCATCAGCAAAGATTATCTTAAATATGTGCTGTATTCCATGTTGTCTCTTCGTTTTTAAATTTCCCAACTTCTGCTATTTTTGCCCAGGGCTAGTTTTTCTCAATCTCAGCTATAATATCTTCTTTTGAATGATGGCCGACTCACGGGTACAGCTTTTGGCACACCACACTTCTGTGAGCCTGAATCTAATGCCTCCAATTATTCCATAGCAACTGCCCGGAATAGTTAGGACGGAACATGAATGGCAATCCTCTCTCACATCTGGCAGTAGTTCGGATAGGGGGGCGGGGCCGAGGACTTAAGCAGTGATCTGCCTAAAAGCATCTGCTAAAATAGAAAGATGAAGATTAGTGATGATGATGAGTACAACAGTATTAGCTCTCTTTTTTAACAACTGATTTCTATAAAATAGAAACCAGATTTCAAAGGCATTTTGCGAACCACCGAAACCGTTACTTCCTTTACCGGGAGGTAAATTCTAAGCAGTCTCCCTTTGCTTTACGTTTCGTTTCGTTTCATTTAGGAAGATAGAATAAAAGGTGGAAGAAGTAATGAAGAGAGGGTAGGGCAACATAGATAGAAGAGGAAGGAAGTAGTGGAGATAAATGAATGTTGCCCGGTGATCGGTCCTTCTCCTTTTATGATATTGGTGTCCCACTACGGGATCCTTTTTATTTCATTTATTATTATTTTTTGTTAATTTATTTATTTTTGTGAGTTTTATTTCTAATTTTGTTTGTCCCACTACGGGATCTTTTGTCGTGTTTGCTGTTTACTTACTTTCTTATTTTATTTTTCGAGTTACTTATATTTAGGTACAGGTGGGATCGTTCTGGTGTTAGGGAGGTAGTTTTCAAATCTACCTGCTTCGAGTCTTGCCAATATGTCCCGTCCTAGTTTGTGAAAGAAGATGTTGATCGGATCTCTGCCGAACTATTCATGGAGTCTCCTCGAAGTCCGGAACTCTTGCCATCTTGCGCTGGTGATGAACCGGAGTCCTCGATTTTGCACCCGCTGAGGTTTTGACTTGTTGCTAGATTAGGCTGCGTTGAGAAGTATAGCAGGATATACCTGTTTAGTTCTAACTAAACTGGTGTATAGTTTCTTCTTATTTGCTTGGTTAAGGTTTCGAAATCATTAAATTTTGTTCAGTTCCGTGTTCACCATTCCAATCCTTGTGCCGATATATATATATATATAAATATATATATATATATATATATATATATATATATATATATATATATATATATATATATATATACATATATGGGTAGTCCAAGAAACTGAAAATGATATTTTTTTCTCTCCAGGAAAAGGAATTACACGAAAAACTTCGTCTCTCTATCTCATTTGTGTTTTGCCCCACTTTTCACTTTTTCTTCGTCAGGTTGGTTTTGAGGGTGTCGGGTTTGCCGTTCGGTATTTGTGAATTAGACGGAAGATGAATTGCTTCTGATCCTCATCCTTCTTCAGCGTCGCATTGTTCGCCTCTGCCAGAGCAAATCCTCGTTCTTTTGCGTCGTTCACTACTCTGAGGGTTTTGGCTCTGGCCTGAAAGTCCTTGTATAGCTTGTCACACTTCTAAGCCAAGTGATCCATCTGCAGGAAGCCCTGTTTTGCTTCTTCAGGACGTCGAAAACACGATGCACCATTTTGGTGAAGAAGGTATCAATGAGGATGTCCAGTCTGTCTTCGATTTTTGTCGGTGTGAGTGATCTTCGGTCAGATTTTCCGTCTTTATCCGAGTCACGCAGTCGGCATTCATCTTGTCTAGAACCCGGTCGTCCAACAGGGAAAGGCTGACCAAGTCTTCCGTCAAATACCAGAGGAGCTGCCGTTGGAGAGCATTGCTCGTAGGTACAACGATGTTCATCTGGTTCGTGTACTTCTGGAGTTCAGTCAGCATGATGATGTCGTTGTATGTGGCGTAGAATAACAGAGGAGCTTCGTGCCACAAGCGGGCGTACATCAGGGCGATGAACTGCACCAAGTCTGAACTGGTGTCGGAACAGGAACATCTTAAGGCAGTAGATGCCCTTTGACATATTCCTCGCATGGTCGATGGGAACAGGGGCAATAAACGATGGTTGAGTCATTGTGCGCTATCCGAGGAACAGGGCTGCGAGTTAGAGGAACTTGAAGTAGCCATCTCGCGGGCATTTTGTTGGATCAGCCAAGGCAGATGCCAGGAAATCCTTTATTTGGGAGCGGAGCTGCTCCAAATGTCCTTCGAAGAGGGAATCCTCAGCCACCGTGTACTATTGCTGGTTGATGGTTGTAGCAGAATGGGGTAAAATGGCGGCCACGTGCCCTTCTGTACCCACGTGGATCCAGAGATCACCGCATGGAGCTGGGAAGACCTGGCCGAACCTGGGCAAGGAGGCGACCGACACCGTTATCACACTCCCCAGCTGTATTTGCCTAGGGACCGATGTCATTGTCTCCCCACCCCCACAGTCACCTCTCCGCTAGCATTCTGGCTTTCCGCTTGAAGATTGAAAACCATTGGACATTCCAGCGAACGTTATCACGATTCTCCCTTTCCCCAAAGGAGTCGCCGACTATTCCCCAAATTCCCGCGCGCATTTGGAGCTACCCCACCAGGCGCCTATATAACGCTACGACTGAGTTTGGAGAGCAGCATTTTTAGACTTCGATCTACTCCGATGAACGAGCTAAAGGAGGCTCCATCCCCCGCGGCGATTTCGATTCAAGTTGAGGGCTAAATCGATCCGTTAACTCTGCCTTAGTCAATTGGCCAGCTTCGATATCAGTGAACTCTGCCATAGCCAATCGGCAAGGACTGACAAGGATTTTAAACTCCGAAGTTGACAAGTGCTTCCTCGTCTGAAACAAGAGGTAAACCAACTTCTTTCGTCGCATTCATCGTACCCCAACTGGCCCCTTTTCGGCAACGAGCTCGTAAGGTAATCGTAACCGTTGCCGCCTGCAGATTGATCTTGAATCTGGCTTACCTAATTGCTCCATTATTTGTGTAAACGCCCGAGTTTAAAATCCTCCTTTAAATCACCAGACTGAATCTGACCCCTTTAATCCCTTAATTAACCTACTTGATCGCGTGTGGACCTTTAACCCCGTCTGGGCGACCATTCCCTTTAAACCCAATTTCTATGTAAAAATAAATATCATTTTGTGGTTAGTAAAGTTATATTTTCGTCATTGTCTTTCTTTTGCAACCCCAGCGCGTACCAGCTACGTGTTACTCTTGGGCCAACTTGCACTCTGGAATATTTGATTAAAAGGACCCCGCAAAGTTAATAATAAACCATCCCCACTGGACTCATGACAATTTCCCCTTTCACTAACGGTCTTCAACCAATTTCAGCCCCAAGCCTCAAAGTACCTACTTATATATAAGTATAGAGTCTGGCCATTCCACGACATATACTTATATATACTTTACTCTATTATAAAATCTGGTGATCAGATGTGTAAGGGTCTTTAGAAGGTCTTTGGAGGGATTTATTAAAGCCAGCCCTTCAACTTTATTTTATTTTTCAAAGCTGAGTACTGTTTGAGTTGCAAAGAAAAAACGAAATAGGAAACAACCTTGCCCTATTTATTTATCGCTTACTTTTTGTATGTGTGTATGGATCGCCTACCTTTAATAGGAAAATTTTGTTAGGCAATAGAATTTCTCCTACGGTCACTTTAATCCCCAACGGATTATTAAAGTCTGAGCCCTTCTCATCTCACGAAGACTCCATTATATATTTTTTTTCGTTTTTTTATTTGTTTAATCGTATATTATATTAGTGTTAGTATTTGGATATCAAAGCTTCTGCGTTTAAACAAGCATATTCCTCCGTGTGTCAGTAATTTGTGAGCCAAGCCTCCTCCGTTCCGTGCTGACGGCCCATTTAAACCCTTTCTTTCAAACAACGTACTTCCCGTGTTACGAACAAAATGTCCTCGTATGAGAGATTTAAACTCCAAGAAGAATCCCTCGGTTTAAGTGCCAAAGACCTTGTCACTTATGCACAGGAAGAAGAGAGAAGAGAGAGAGCTGAACAAAAAGAGATTAAAGAATTAACTGAACGCGAATAAAAAGAGATTAGAGAAAAAGCTGAGCGTGCACAAAGAGAAACTAGAGAGACTGAAGAACGGGAGAGAATTCGCTAATATGAACTGGAATCGAATCGTGATCGGCTCGAAACTTTTTCACTAAATTCCCGTGTAGGAATCCCTCAATTAGCCTTCGTTAAACTCCCCACGTTCAAAGAAGGAAAGAACTTCGGATCTTTTCTCACTCACTTTTAGAAAATTTTTGAAGTTAATCATTTGGACATAGAGACGGACGGTGTAGCTAGGCTTCTTCCTCTACAAAGCTCGCCGCTCCGAGACCTAGTCGTATCGCTCCCCTTTGAAGTTACGATGGATTACTCCACTCTCAAATCCGAACTTCTCGCGGCGTACAAAATGACGCCTGACTTCTACCGCACCAAATTTCGCCACGCCCTCATCCAACCAAATATGACCTTCCATCATTTTGGATAAACTCTTTCCCGTAGTTTTAATTTTTGGTTAGACGCATCGAAAGTCCCCGACGATTATGAGTCCCTAGTAGATTTTGTTCTACGGGATCAGTTGCTGGCATCGCTATCACCAGAGATCCGCTCCTTTGTGAAGGATCGTCCGTGCAACTCCTTCAAAGAGTGCATAGAAGAAGCAAATATCTATGCAGTGAGTCACAACTCATACCCGAAGGAAAATAAAAAGCCTCTCCCTTCATTCCCCAAGAATAAATTTAATAACTCGCGGTTCCTCCTAAGAACTCCACAGAATTCGCCAAGGTTACGGGCCCCTTTAAGCCCAGAAGTTTCCCTCTATCGGGACCCCGTGACGTCAAGTCCCTTATAACTAATCCCTCTGCGTCAACTTTTCCCCGTAGGCCAATCATATGTTTTGCGTGCGGTGTCGAAAGCCACATGCGCCCAAATTATCCCCAAAATTCACAACTCCGTGGTAATCCCCTTCACCAAGTCCACCAGGTAAATGCTGCTCCCGCTTCCCTTCCATCGCGATCAGAATCCCTAGATCCAATCCCGTCTCCCAGTGCCCCAGGGCACCATGTAAATTTCCCCTTCAAAAATAATTCTCCAGGAAGTCTTAAATTTGAAAACGGAAGCGTTAACGGGTGCCGAGTCTCCACCTTCGTCCGCGATACTGGGTGCACTTGTATCTTGTTACCGAATGAGCTTCTTCTCCCAGTGGCTCCCGACCACAAAAAGTTTGCTGTAGTCCGTGACTACTTGGGACGCGCAAACCGCTTTCCCATTGTAAACTGTTACCTCGAGTGTCAGTACTTTTCCAGATAGGCTGAAGTCGTTTCAGCCCCTATCCAATTCCATTCCATTTTGGTAGGACAGTGCGCCCAAGTCTCGTCTAACCCTGTGGCTCAGCCCGTTATCACGAGAGCCCAGGTAGAGAAGAAATCCCAGACGCCCGCTGCCCTTGCAACTCCCTTAGATTTGGATTTCAGCCGAGTTATGAGCGAACAATTCGCTCAAAGACTGAAGGAGTGCCCAAATATCCTTCCCTTGTGGGAAAAATCTCGGATCCTCGAGCAGGATTCAGTCCGTGGTAAGAAGACAGCCTCCTATATCGTGAGAGAAGGCTTGTTATATCGCGCTTGCTCGGATGGTGCCAGAGACGGGCGCCCTCTGTGTTCCCAATTCACATATCCCCCTGGTCCTAAAAATGGCCCGTGATAGCGTGTTTTCTGGCCACTTTAGCCACGATAAAATGAGCCTAGAGGATTTTCCGGTATTTCTATTGGCCTTGTGCTGCAGTTAACATTTCGGATTACTGCCAATCCTGTGACATCAACCAGAAAACCAAGACAAAAGGGCGTGTTAAACCGGCCTCCCTTCAGAAGAGACGAATCATATCCAAATCCGTTGGTTAAAGATCTTACCCCCTTCCAATTCATCTAACAAATGCTTTGAACGCTGAGGTTAACAATCCGCTCAACCCCAATATCCCTGAACCCCTCCACGACAAATTATTGTTCCCCAATAATTCTGGTACGGATACCAAATAGCTCTTACTGCATGTATGTAGATTTTCGTAAATTAAATTCCGTGATCGTTTTCGATGCTGAACAGATTCATTTAATGGACCAAAACCTTCACTTGTTCGAAAAAGCAAAATTTATTAGCGAGCTCTACAACAGCTAAATTTAATTGTAATTGTTCGATATCGATTGTTGAGAGGCCGAGCGAAAGAAGCTTATGCGACGTTTCCTCTTAGAAGAATACTAATTAATTATAACCGCCAGTTAGAGATTAGCTTATATTCTATTATTTTTGTTATGTCGTTATTCCTTATTTTTTTTCGATGTATACGTCTATGATGCACATCGCCCTTGTATATATGAAATTAGTATTTAGAAACCTGGTCTGGCACCAAAAGATGTGCATATTTACCACCATAATCCTCCTGCCATTTTTGTAAAATGTATCTTTGAATATCTATTTCATCCTTTTTCTGTTCTTTTTTTGCTGTGTATAGCTTAGTGTATAAATATTATTATTTTTTTAAATTTTGTCCCCTTTATTGCTTTTATGATCGGCAATAATTAATTTCCTTTTCCGTTCATATGTGCACGCAGTCGAATAGAACTAGCTTGTACACCTGTTCGACGACAGGTCAGGCATTCCGTGTTATTTTTTTTTCCGCTTAGCCCGTGACCACTCATTTGTCTAAGACGATGTCACCTTTCTCCCTTAATTCCAAAAGTGCCATCTTTATGGATGGAAGGGATGTAGCAGAATGAGATCAAATGGCGGCCACGTGCCCTTCTGTACCAACGTGGATCCGGAGGTCACTGCATGGAGCTAGGAAAGCATGGGTGAACCTGGACAAGGAGGCGGCCGACTCCGTTATCACACGCCCCAGCTGTATTTGCCTAGGGACCGATGTCAGCGTCCCCTTTCCCCACGGTCACCTCTCCACTAGCATTCTGGCGTTCCGCTCGAAGATTGAAATCCGTTGGACTTTCCAACGAACGTTATCACGATTCTCCCTTCTCCCAAAGGCGTTGCCGACCTTTCCCCAAATTCCCGCGCGCGTTTGGAGCCACCCCCCCAGGCGACTATACAACACTTCAACTGAGTTTAGAGAGCAGCATTGTTAGATTTCCACCTACTCCGATGAACGAGCTAAAGGAGGCTCCCCCCCCGCGGTGATTTCGATTCAAGTTAAGCGGCTAAATCGATCCGTGATCCCTGCCTTAGTCAACCGGCAAGCTTCTATATCAGTGAACTCTGCGCTAGCCAAACGGCAAGGACTGACAAGGATTTCCAACTTCGAGGGCGACAAGTGCTCCTTAGTCTGAAGCAAGAGGTAAACCGACTTCTTTCGTCGCATTCATCTTACCCCAACTGGCCCCTTTTCGGCAACGAGCTCGTAAGGTAATCGTAACCGTTGCCACCTGCAGATTGATCTTTAATCTGGCTTACCTAATTGCTCCATTATTTGTGTAAACGCCCGAGTTTAAAATCCTCCTTTAAATCACCAGACTGAATCTGACCCCTTTAATCCCTTAATTAACCTACTTGATCGCGTGTGGACCTTTAAACCCATCTGGGTGACCATTTCCTTTAAACCCAATTTCTATGTAAAAATAAATATCATTTTGTGGTTAGTAAAGTTATATTTTCGTCATTGTCTTTCTTTTGCAACCCCAGCGCGTACCAGCTACCTGTTACTCTTTGGCCAACTTGCACTCTGAAATATTTGATTAAAAGGACCCCGCAAAGTTAATAATAAACCATCCCCACTGGACTCATGACAATTTCCCCTTTCACTAACGGTCTTTAACAACTTCGGCCTCAAGCCCCACATTACGTATGTATATATAAATATAAAGTCTGACCATTCCACGACAATGGTCGTCCAATCCTTTTGGAAAGGCTTGAAAAGGGCGACTTCGGGACCTCCAGTGTGCCCAAAGACGACTCGAAAGATGTCAGAAAGAACAATCTCCAACACATGATGGCGGCACGCCACCATCGCTAATTCTCTTCCAAGACCTTCCTCGATCCGGACGTATGCGCCATTGTGGAGGCCAGTGTTGTTTGTAGTTGTATCGAAGACCATTCCGACTACTTCGTCGCGATTCTTCCAAGACTCGAGCAATTCCAGACACGCTGCGGCCTGAGCTTCTTCAGTACTTCAGGTAGCACTGGGAATGCCCAGCAACTTCTTGAATCCTTAACCAGTTGCCAGAATCAGAATCCTCTACACTGTCTTCCCTCCCATGTCTTGCAGCGTTTTCCGTCCCAATGCATGAGAAGGGGGCCAGCTGCTTGAGAGTTCTCTTGCGCTTCTTCGTTCTGTATTTGGCGTGTGTGACCCCTTGACCGCCTTATCGAACTTCGGGACAACGCCGATAAAAAATATTGTGGCCCAGGGCCTGTGCAATAGCGCCAGTGACGAACGCCGCACCAAGATCTGAAAGATTGACTAGATTCAAGGCACCAACGACTTCAGGAGATTTGAAGATGTTCTTGGGCCTCTTTGCGGGATGACCAGATGTACAGGCTGAAGTTGAAGGTCGGTAGTCGTCTTCCGTCTGTGACTCCTCTGACGATGCGGAGCTGGAACTAAAAGCAGCATTGGCCCCTTCAACTTTGTCCTCTTTTTTGTCGTATCTCCGCTTGAGAGCAGTTTCTTGGTCATTTCTCTTCTCACGCCTAGCCTCGACTCCAGATTTCTTCGCGTCGATCCTTGCGATGCCGCATGAGAAGATGTCCTCACACTGTCCTCTTAGTTGGCCATGGTCTAGATGGCATTGCTCGTGACAACATCCAAGAGATCCTGAAAGTCATCTAGGAACATCTTCTCCTTGACACAGTCCAAATCTCGCCCAGAAGTACGGTGTTTCTTGAGTACTTGGTATTCGTTGTGGATTCCTCAAAGTTTCTTAACACAAGCATCCACCAGCCTTGTCGGGATCCTGGCCCTCTCCCTTACGTAAGCAACATGCAAAGTTCATGCTTTACGAGACGGTCTTCTTTTCCACGACGTGATGAAACAGGTACAACGGCAGGATATCCCCTAATTGAAAGACGGGCACATGACAGAGAATCATCAGGTTTTCCGAGAAGCCAACACTCGGGGCCCGAACGAGTACTGGTTGACATAACCTGAAAATAAGAAGAAAATAGAAAGGATTAAAAGTGAAGCGGCCTCTAAATAACATTGATGAAATTTCGCACACAAGGAGAGGAATGCAACACAAAAAAAACAGTGGTGTGGAAAAAGAATCAGTACACTTTGAAACTTTACCACCGTTTTTGGACCAGCAGGCATTTCTTGGAAAATAAATACCAATAGTAGCAAAGAAGTGAGCCGTTTCACAGTGTCCAGTCACCTCAATGCATATTGTTTAGAAGCTCGTTCTCTAGCAAACAAACCAATTATCAGTAGGAAAAACCAGAAGTGACTCAAATATGCTGAAACTCATGTTTTT
Organism: Ceratothoa steindachneri; assembly: GCA_963969495.1. Classification (NCBI taxonomy): domain Eukaryota; kingdom Metazoa; phylum Arthropoda; class Malacostraca; order Isopoda; family Cymothoidae; genus Ceratothoa; species Ceratothoa steindachneri. The sequence goes on along the minus strand of OZ018325.1, from coordinate 67,554,064 downwards.
ACCTCGGCGAAGGGCCAGGTCTAGGCTTCGCTTGTTTTCAAAAGGAATAAAGTTCATTTCACAAACGGGGTAAAGTTCAATTCTACCCATTTAGAGCCATGAAATGACCTATATGACCATGGAACATATAAGTATTCACCCTGGAGATTTCAAATTTGCCATCGGATTTGGCGCTGGGTGGCGCCATCTAGTGGCAGAAGCCTCATTTAGCTATTCAAAGCACTTGTAAATGATTTGAACCATAGGAAACCATCAATGCAATAAACATTTATCACAAAACACCGCAGGTCATTGGAGGGGCTTTTCCTCTTGTTTGGACGGATCAAGATTGGGAGAGGTTCATTTCATTGACTAAAGTCAATTTAATTTAGTTGGATTTGATGGCAGACGCTTTGCTGATGCGCTGCATGTGTCAATCTTAACCTAAAAGTGTTAAACAGACTGCCAACATGGAAGAGGTAGCGTCATGCGATGGGAGATGTTTTCATTGCAAGGGGTTGGTGCTCCAGTGCGAACATTTAGAACGGTAAATGCTAATATGTACCTAAACTTCGTACACCATCATGTTATATCTTTACTCCGAACATCTCTGAACCAGCAAGCAGTATTTATGCAGGACAACGCGCCATGTCATGCAAAATAATTAGTAAAATACTCTTTCAAACAAGAAGATATCGAAGTATTAAAGTGGCCTTCCTGCTCAGAGCTCGGACCTGAACCCAATTGTGAACCTGTGTAAGATTATTGGAGAAAAAATTCGAGCCAGCAGCCTTCAACTGTGACGGATTTATTGACAAAAGTTGAGCAAGAATGGAACAAAATAACAGCAGAATTTTGTAAGAAGCTAGGGACGTCATATGATCGTTGTTGCGCCGAACTAATAGAAAACAAATGCTTCAACACATATTAAGTGTTTAAGTTTCATAATTGTCTAATCTTCCTTTTTTCTAGTATTGCTTAGCAATTTTGTGAATGAGTGTTCTTTCATTTTGCAGATTTTAATCTTTTATTTTGTTAATTTATTTAGTATAATTTCTTGAATATACGATTTTATCATATGAAATCTTCATAAAATATATATTAAATGAATATCTCTATGTACTATTGGAATTTCATTTACCTACTCATCATACTTTTAAAAATATTTTATTAAAGGAAAATCGTTCTCTTAATTTATTTTCTCTGTACTAATTATATAAATGTATTTATATACATTTTTGCACCAAGACATATTAACGGTATCTCTAAAATAAAAAATCTAACATTGGAACGTTAAAATTTCTCCAGAGTGAAATATTATAGACTTTGGAGACTGCAATTCACCACCAGCAGAATTCAGTGAGGGTTGCATGATCAAGTTAAAAATGCAAATTGTAGAAAAAGACCACCAAAAATTATTATTAAAATTAAAATGAAGTAAGCTGATTAGGTGACCACGTGTACTGTATGTAAAGAAGGAGAGCCAGAAACATATTTATAGCTCTAAAGTGGTTGAGGAACTAGTGTTAAATATTGGCTCCTTAATCGCAATGAATGTCAGAGAGAGAAAGAAAAGAATATTTGATGCTAAAAGTTGGATTAGGTGGTGCATCCATACCTAACCAGTCCTAGGAGGAGTGATGAAGGGTTGGGCAGGGGATACAGTCTGATTATTTGTGTATTTTTTAAGTCAATTTCATGCACAACATTCATTCATTCTGTATTCAGATAAATATATTATATCATCCACGGAGGCCTTAATCATTTGGCCGTATGGTGACATCCATATACCGAGACGGTAGAGAAATGGCCTGGTAAATGGGTAAAGTCGGTAAAAAATGATATTTCTGAAAAGTTGTTCACGGAAGAGATCTGTTTAGCAAGTTCACAAGACTCCGGCAAATTCTGTGCTCATGTAACATTCATTTTATATGTACTAAGCTTAAACCGTTATGCTTTATAAAGTGAGTTGCATCCCCTTTGCCTTAATTTCAATTTTTCATTATAAATCGATTGATGTCCTTTTTAATTATAATTAATTTACACTTTTAGTTTTAAGAAATATATTTTCCTCACAACATACTATACAAAATTGTTATTCATGCCATCGGTCACTATATCTTTATTTTCTTGTAAAGTAATTAATTTAAGGGCAATCAACAAAATTAAATGTATTTCTATACTTTAATGTAGAGGGCAATGTCTTTTGCCTTGTTGCTTTAAAGGCTTTGGTTTACTTGAGGTTCTGTTAACAGGCGAATGTGGAAGAATTAGGTAAATCCTAATTCGAAATGGCTTATGAATATCATAAACGCTGCAAAGAAGCGTTATTCACAGAGTTTATTTTATTGGCATATTAAAGAAACTATGGAGAGTTTGGAAAACTACCGAAATGACCTACTAGTGAATATTCAGAATAGCATTGCTCATTATACCCTCTCATTTCCATTTCTTTTTCGTATATTTTGCTTGGTTTAAAGATCATATATGAAAATTCAAAATATTTATTGGGAAATTAATAAAACTGATCTGGGTTCATATTACAATACATTAGATATGGGATGTTGGTTTCTCACTTCGTGAAATATTTAAGGAAGTGATCTCTAGAAGTGGAGAGATGGTATGATTGTTAAAGCGCTGTTGAAAATTCCTGTATGGCAATACTACCAATAAACTCCCAAACCATTTAAAAGATTTCGCCATTATATGTGATTTGTCTGAATTCTGAACCAGTTGAGCCATTTGAACACCCTTAGGTCTGACCCATTTGAGAGGCCTAGTTTGAAGCAAATTTTGTGCACTTTCTCACATTTGTACTAAATACTCCATTAACTAGAATCACGTTTAATTTAGTTTGCTGAAATAACGCGTTATAGTGGGTTGTAAAGATAGGACTGACAAAAGGAATATAAAATTAACCTAACCTAACTACACTATTATCTCCGTATGTATGATAGTTTATTCAATTTCGATTTGGAACAAAAATACATCATTGGAGAATGATACAGATTTATCGCGATGCGAGACCAGGTGTTCTTAGAACTGAGTGGGAGATAGAAATTGACTGCTTTAAGCATAGTTCGCTCCATTTGGAGGGATCACTTGTATAATCTCCCCCACACTGATCAATAGTAGAATCTCCATCCCAACTACACTCAATTGTACAATCTCCATCCCGATATTTAATGTCGTTTTCAGAACAGCCCGGCAGCGAATTATACGTTCCAGGCCATCGCCAGGTTAAGGTTAGGCTATGGCCTACGAGGCTGGTAGAGTGATGCAACCTGCAGGTTAGGTTAGGATAAGGTAAGTTAGGTTTTGGAGCAAGGAACTAGTGCAAATTTCTCGCCTAAAGCATTTCAAATAAGTTATTAATTATGTTGACATTTTCAGCTCTTTAACAAGAAAAACATTAATTGTCAACCCTTTGCACTCTGCGTGAATGAAATTTGATCCATGCTTATTAAAGAGCCAACGCCAACGCGAAGATACTGATGAAAGTTTCACGATATGTCCATTTTTTTGAAAAGTCGCTTTCATAACCCTAACCTAACCTAACCTAACTAACCTAATCTAATCTAACCTAGCCTTAACCCAACGTTAACTTTGTGATAGCCTCGAAAACTTAATTCACTGTCGGGCCTGTTCCGAAAATGACCGTCATGTTTAAATAATAAGGCAAATGAAACAATATAATTATAGTGAAATTCAATGAAAGAGGTGTATGCACGAGAAAAAATTTAATTATATAGGATATTGTAAATAATGTGTTGACAAAATTTTCCAACCCATTTTAGGGCAAAACGGTCTCTCCACAAGGATTCTTGTAACGGGTGTTCCATTAAGACGGATCGAAGTTAGCAGTAAATAAAACAGTGTTATTAGTGAAAATTTATTGTTTTTACTATTGGATCATGTTATTTGAGTCATGGCAATTATGTGTGAAAAATAATATCGCCGAAATGTCCGGCAAGGCTTCGGCGGCTCACCTCCACTCGATGGTCAAAATTTTTGATGACGTCTCTGCATAGTTGCTCCTCGATCTCACCAATATGCCTTATTATCTTATCCTTCAACTTTTGGATTGTTGTTGGCTTGTTGGCAAAGACCTTACTTTTAAGATGAACACAAAGGAAGAAATCTAAAGGCGTCAAGTCACACGATCGTGGTGGCCAATTGACCTCGCTGTTTCGAGAGATGATGCGACCTGGGAACTTTTCATTCAATAAAGCCACTGTTGAATTGGCTGTGTGGCATGTGGCGCCGTCCTTTTGAAACCACAAATCTTCGATATCCATAGAACTCAATTCAGGCCATAAAAAGTTGGTTATCATGGCAAGGTATCGCTCGCCTGTCACCGTAACAGAATTCCCGGCATCATTTTCGAAGAAATACGGCTAGAAAAAATGCACACCAAAAAGTGACTTTTTGTGGATGCAGTGGCTTTTCAACAATCTTCCTGGGATTTTCCTCAGCCCAAATGCGACAATTCTGCCTATTAACGAATCCACCAAGATGAAAATGGGCTTCATCACTAAAGATGATTTTTTCCAAAAATCATCATCGGCTTGTCTTTGCTCGTGCACCCAATTGACGAATGTACGGCGCTTCAAATGGTCAGCAGTCTTCAGTTCTTGTGTCAATTGAATTTTGTAAGCGTGTAGAGACAAATATTTTGTCAAAATTCGATTTAATGTTGTTGTGGAGAAGTTCAATTCCTGCGCGCGATGACGAATAGAGGTGTCTGGATCTTCGGCCACATTGACGCGCACTGCAGCAATTTTTTGAGCTGAACGGCGTAAACGAACACGCAATGGCGTCTTCATATCTGCCACCCACCGCGTTTGTTTGAATTTACGAACAATTTTCCCAATTGCACTCTCGGTTGGTCGATTATGTTGATTAAAATAATCGCGAAGTGCCCGACATGCGTTTCTGTTTGAACGTCCATTTTCGTAATAGGCTTCGGTAACTTTAACACGTTGTTCGATTGTTAATCTTTCTATGGTTAAAATTGCTAAAGACTGATTTGTTAAATCTGAAAGAAAAAGAAAAAATCATTAGATGCTTAACTTAACTCACATTTAAAATCGGTCAAAGTTATTGGAACACCCTATATATATGAAAATTCAAAACTTCTCTTCTGCAGCTACGGATGTTCTTATTTGAACCTTGCACTTGTCCCACGATGACTATATGTTGAGTATGGACTCCATTCACCGGTTAGACAAACTTCACTGAATGGTTCAGGGTTCGGTGAATGAACCCAAGACCTTGAGGGTTTCGGTAGGATCTCCATTCATTGGTGCGAATGATAGACACAGGTCACACAACTGCTTGCGCAATGGGAAAAGGCGTAGCGGCATCTCTTCGAGCCACGACTTCGATGTAGACAACCGCATGTCAACTAAACCTAAACCCCACATTGCCGAAAGAGGCGCCGGTCCACGATTGTGCTTTAGATTGCGAGAAAAGTAAGACTCGCCCATCTCCACAACAAATCCGAGACCTCCTAAAGAAAAAATAGGATTCGCTCTGAAGTAGATAGTACTTACTTCACGAAAAAAAGTTGTAGCAGTCCATCATGGTCTTCTCCAAAATATTTGATGACTGTCTGGATGCAGTTTTTTCTCCAGAATTTTCAGTCCATAAAGAAAAGGCGTTGACCCATGTCTGCAATGACCAATTTGACTCTGTAACAAAGGATCCGGTCCCTATTGACAATGTTGACTTGTATTTCGAGGTCTTTCACTTGGCATTTTCATGCATAACAATTCTTTATTTTTGCATATTTCGTCCAGCTCATTCTTTGATTGGAAATCGCGCAATCAACTTTGCGTATTAAAAGTCCATGTTGTTTTAACCAGTTATTCACAGGTAAAAATCCTGGCAAAGCAAAGGGAGAATCACAACTTAAAAAGTGTTATGACCCATGGGTGAGAATATAATTCTTATAATTAGGATTTACAACAGGTCAACCGCAGTTGTCACAAGAAGAGTAAGTATTCAGGAATGTCGATATCTTCTTCACTTTATAACCTATTATATGCCCCAAAGGAATAATTTGTGTTAACCACTTACCATCAACCATTTCTGTTATTAACTGGTTGCTTTAACTTAGTAATTAATATCACGAGCCCTGATCAACTATAAAATGTCCAAAAGCAACTTTCAATTGTACAATCTCCACCCAAAGCAGATCTGAGGGAGAAATTCTACTATTGATCCATTTGGAGAGAGACAACAAAGGGAGGACGGATATGAAGTCAAGTCGTTTTTCGCCCCCTTTCCTCAAGTGTAACTCTCATCGCTTGAATCGGAGTTACTTGGTTACTGAAGTTACTCGTACCCACGCACGATCCTCTGGTTTACCTGTTTATGAAGATTGTTACATTTTACGAAGTTCCAACTGTCACCCATCTTAATGTCGACACGGTAAGGCTGTTATCTGAATCAAGAATGCAATGGGGTATTTTGAAACAATAAAAAAGAGAGGAGGAAAATCTGGAACCATGAAAAAGTCGGCATTAAATTCCTATTTTTTTAGTTGTCTGTGTGTCTATCTTTCTATGTCTGTCTTCCTGTCTGTCAGGCATTAAGATTGATGGGGATTACCTAAATCACTTGAGATTTTAAGATAATATTGTACTCACAACTGATAACCTAGAAGAGATTAAAACAATGTTTCATGAACTAAACCATGAAAGTAAAAGAATCAACCTAAAAATAATTCTTGGAAAAACAAATATCATGACAAACCAACTAGAGTTCGAAATAATAGATATTGCAATTGACAACGAGTAAATTGAAATGGTAGACAAATATATCTATCTGGGTAAACAGATTACAATGTCACCGAGGGAAAGATCAAGAAATCTAATGAAAAATCCCTATACGCTGGAATGCATTTGGAAAACAAGCATCATCTTGAAAATCTAAATGCCCCTGTTTCTGAAAAGAAAAGTATATAACCAATGCATAATCCTAACTCTGACCTCTGGAGCAGAAACTTGGAACCTGACCAAAACAATTACATTGAAACGTAGATCAACACAATGAGCCCATGAACTTGTTATAATGGGGATAATTTAGCGTGAACGAAAAACAGCAATTTGGATACGTGGACAAACCAAGCTTCAGTCTATTGTGGAAGCTATAAAAAACCCGAATTGGAACCTGGCAGTTAATGTGGCAAGATTGAAAGACAATGCTAAAAAGATCTCATCAATTTGACCCTACTTGATAAAGACGACCGAAAAAAAGACAAAAAACAAGATGGAGAGATGATCTTTGAAAATATGCTAAAAATTGGAAAGAAATTGCACAAGGTTGAAAGTGCTCCGTTATTTACGAGTTTACTTGCCCCAATTGTAAACTGGGGACATACATAGGCAGTACGGTGTGCTCGCTGAGGGCGAGGTTCTGTTCACATTTGGGTGTTAGCCACAGGACAGGAAAGGTTCTCTCTACGAAAGAATTCTCACCTGTTAGACTTCACTCTATTAATTGACCGAAATCACAACGGACGATTTTAAGATCTTAAAAACCACCCCTTATCCCATATAATTAAGGATTCTTGAATCCATGTATATTAAATACCTTTCTCCTTCCTTAAATTCCGATTCTTCTTCTCACCCACTACTTCTACTCTAAACAAAAATATTACCAACCTCCTAACCTTCTCTTTCTTCTTACGCTCCTCGCCCTTTCTCCCCAGTTATCCTCTAACGGCTGATTGTTTAAGGTTGGTTTATCCGGATGTGTTTTCTGTGTTTCCTCAATCGTTAATTTTTAACTCTTAACATAATAATCCGGAAATTATCAATTGCCTGTACATTTATCGCTATCCCCCTCCTTAATTAACATTAAATAGTTTCATAAATTCGTCATTTTGATTATCCGTTTTGCTCTTAACTTAAAATGTTTTCCAATAATTGTATTTCCAGTACCCGAAGATGGGTGAAAAGTTCACCCGAAACGTTGTATCAAGAAAATTGAAATGAATTTTCCTTTATACGTCCTTTCGTTCATCCTTCAAATTATATATATATATATATATATATTTATATATTTCTTCCTCAAATCAAACTTATAGGAGGTCATAAAACATCTGACCTCATAGGAAAACATTGCTTTGTATAAATAAGGTTTCTCCCTATTTTATTAAGATAACGAAAGTACTAGCTCAAATCAATCTTTCTTTTTCCCTTCGTGGTACAACCAAATATATATATATATATATATATATATATATATATATATATATATATATATATATATATATATATATATATATATATATATATATATATATATTTACAGGGTGTCGCAAAATAAAGGAAACCGACTTTTAAATCAATATATCTTTGAAAGTATTAAAGATGGATAGTTTCTGAAAACTTAATTTTGTTTGTCTATTATATGTGCATCTATGTTGAAAATATTATAAACTTACATCTATAATTGTAAATTCTGCAATGAAGTAGATGAAAGACATAAAAAATGCGCTTGCGCAAGCAGGTAAAATACAGAATCAAGGGTGTCACAAAAGAGTGCATTTCATATGAATGGAAGATTTAACAACATTCGCCAGTATGCACCACAAAGCAATCCTTCAAATTTTAACTTTAATGTAGGCATATCCAGGAAAAGGAATACTGTGTGGGTTAGAATGTGTGGAACCGGACGTCTTGTGGGTTCTTTTTTCTACGACAATAACTTGACTGGAGATGGATACCTGAACCTAATTACAGAAAGGATAGTTCCTGAACTTCGTCAAATATATGGAAACAGATTTAACAGGCTGTGGTAGATTCAAGATGGCGCTCCATCACATAGAACTCGTGCTGTGCGGGAATTGATGAGGGGCATTTTTAATACTCGTATTATTGCATTGAACCATCCAATTGAGTGGCCACCGAGATCTGGGGACTTAAGACGTTGCGATTTTTTTTTGTGGGTCCATCTCAAGAGTAAAGTGTACTTTTCTCCAGCAGAAAAAACAGACGATTTGAAGCAAAGAATTAAAAATGAACTTGATTTACTAGAAGAAAATCAGGATTTAGTTAAAAGAATTATGGCAGAAATGCGAAGAAGGATGCAAGTATGTGTAGAAAGAAATGGAGGTCATACCGAAGGAAACGGATATTAGCATCTTACATTATAAATAAGAATTAACTATGTTTTTGTAATAAATATTAGAAATTAAATTTTTTCCTGCTCCCTTCTACGAACTGATTTTGAAATATGTCTATTTGAAGTTTGATTCTGTATTTTACCTGCTTGCGCAAGCACACTTTTTATGTCTTTCATCTACTTTATTGCAGAATTTACAATTATAGATATAAGTTTATAAAATTTTCAACATTGATGCACAGATAATAGACAAATAAAATTAAGTTTTTAGAAACTATCTAGCTTTAATACTTTCAAAGATATATTGATTTAAAAGTCAGTTTCCTTTATTTTGCGACAACCTGTAAATATATATATATATATATATATATATATATATATATATATATATATATATATAAGAGAATCGTTGAAACCATAATGTGATAGATAATCCTAAAATTCCTTATCAGACACGGAAGCGAACGGTTGACCCGCAGGCCTTATGTCAAATTATACATTCTTCCATTAATTAATGCGCGTTATAATCTGAACACGCACATGGGCATAGAGACAACAACATTAGAATGTATACAAACATAAACACACACAAGCAAGCCCTCGCAAGTTTAAAGGATTGTTTGTAAGTCTTCCTATGGACATTACTTGAGTGAACATCTTGACGTTTGGCCACTATTGAAATATATTTGATCGCGTGGTGGAATTTCTTTCGTTGCAACACCACTTTCGCATCTTAATTCGTAAATTATGCTTAAGGGAGAGTCTTGGATATGATCTGGCGTCAATGCTCTTCCTATCTCCTATTTTACTTACTCTAAGGCTTCAGTTTTCGGTGAAAGCCCCACTTATATATGAAGTGCTGATGTTCCCACCTCCTTTGAAAAATGGTTCTATTATTCGTAATAAATTTACTTGCGAATTTATTAGCGTCATTATTTAGGTTAACGAGAGTAGTACAGAAATTCCTAATTCAAGTCAACTTATAACCGGTTAGTTGTAATATCCTAATATTTACAAAAACTTCCAATGAAAGTTGAACACTGAGCATCTAGATGTTATAGTAGACCTAAATAAAAACTATAAATATTCTTAATGTATCTGCTTAGATTGAGATTTTATTTCCGATCTAGTGCTATTAAGGTCCGGGGTTTTCTAGCAACTGGACACTTATGGAGTACATACATATGTTAGTATTTAGAATATGTTTCATTTCAGGTGACGGAGGGGGGTCATGTTCTTAATTTAACTTGCAACAAAATCTATATAATACTTTTTATTTATTATTTTTAAATAGCTGAAAACCAAGATAAATATCTCTTCTGGAACATTGTTCAAAGAAAGGCTGAATTTAGAGGAGGAAAAATGTGTAGGATGAAGAAACATATTTAAGAGGGGAGGAGGGAGCAGGAGGAGCATACATCTCCCCTTGACTTCCTCCTTACTCTACTTCGTAACTAAGATCTGATTTCGGAGGTTTTCTATGAAGGTTTTATACCAATTCCTGCAGTCTCTTACGTCATAATCCTAATTTTAGAAAATGGAGTTCCTGATGCAGAAATACACTTAATTTTTGAGCGATTTCCGCATTTCACTCTTGTTGATATTAGAATTACATCAAAAAGAATTTCTAAAGTATTGGGCAAAGTTCCCAGTCTCGAATCGATCCAAAATAATTAATATAAATGGAATAATCCAAGGAGAAGCATGTTCTACCAGTGAAGGGAAAGAGGAATTGACTTGGATAAATACGAAATGGGAAAAAAGTAATAATAGTATAGAGAAAGTAGAACAAAAGCCACACTGGTTCAATAACAAACATTGTAAACCTTGACAAGTGTTTTTGAGAGGGTGTATCTGAGTCCCTGAGTACCAAGCCCATACAAAAAAAGCAGATTCAAAATTACAAAGTTGAACTACACATTGAGGGAAGTAAGTTCTTGATAAGCAGTGAACAATTTAACATTGTTCAAAAAAAGAAAACAAATTTTCTCCAGACTCTCTAATCATTGGTCCGTTTTTACTAGTGTGTTCCACAAGTCACACACCAGAGGAGGAAAAACAGGGAATTTTGTTTTTAATTTGGACGATTTGTAATACAGCTGCACAACGATGGTGACCCCAGAAGAATGCATTGAAACCATCTTGATGGTGGATACGCGAGGCAGCAGAGAGGTGGCAGACGACATTAATCGGTGACATCCACATAAAAGCCTAATTTCTCGCACCAGTCTTGGAAGCTTGATTGCCAATTTCAAGCAAACGCCAGGTGTGTACGGCAAACTAAGTTCAGGAACGTCAATGAAACAACACATACTGTTATATTGTCAGGCTTTGCTGAGAATCCAAGGAAATCTCTGCGCTGAATTTTTGCTGAAATCAGGGTCACTAAATTGAAAATTCCCCGCATCCTGAAGCTGGAGATGTGGCAACCACTTAAAGTGGCAATTACTGGTGAAACTTAGCGAGGAAGACCCAGATCGGTGAGTTTAGTTTTGCAAGTGGGATTTACTACAAGTTGACTGTGATTACAACTTTGCCACCGGCATCCTCTTCTCTGATGAGACCAATTTTTACGGTGCGATTAGGTTCATCCGATAGGGACGAACCTAATCGCCAAGATGCACGTTACTGGTACTCTAAGAACCCTTATTACTTTGACGCCATTTATTTATTCTTATTTGACAACGATTTCACCGGAGAAAGGTATCTAAAAATGCTGGATACGGAGGTTTAGTAAGCAGCCTGACACAAGAGGGAGAATATCCAACGTAGCTTCAGTAGAACGGAGCCCCTCTTCATTATCCTGTTGGAGTCAGATCATATCTGGACAAACAGTCTTCTGGACGATAGATTGGTCAAAGTAGACCCGTCAAATGATTTCCGCGTAGTCCTGATCTCACACCTCTGCAACTTTACATGTGGGTTCATTTAAAGGCTGTTGTGTATGCAGAGAAGATAAAATCACTGCTCACCGGAAATCAAGTCTCACAACTTGACAATATAACAAATACTATAAACTTTAGTTATCCAAATGGTGCGTGGCTTGAGAGACGCCCTGTATAATGAAACGATAATTTGCTTTAATCATTGGCTATGTTACCGCCCACAACATCCTTGCTGTTCAAGAGAGTTACGCGCTCTTTGCGCATGAAATTCTGGCTAATTAGAATCTACACATTTTCACTTCCTCTAAATTTACCAATTTTTTTTAGAAAACGTCGTCGGGAACCTTTATGACGAAGATGCTTTTGTTGTTTTTGCTATATTTTTTAATAATTAACAAATGTTCAGTTTCTTAGGTTAGGTTAAGTTAGGTTATGTTGATATTTCGACCAATGCTCGTTGTCAACAAATTCCCCCTAAATAAGCATTTTTTTTTTACATACTGCTTTCCATCTGAAATCACTTAGCACATATACCCCCCATCCTCCATCCTAATGGACCTGAGAAGCAAGGATCTGCAAAATCCTTTTAATCGTCACGTGAGGTCTCTACAAACCTCGTGGTCTCATATTTCTTTCGTTATTGCTGGATGTTGACGATATGAACTCATTATAATTTACAAAGAAACGAAAAGGACATAACAAACAAAGGCATTATCCTTAACTAGAGAAAATGGGTATCGTGCGGAGAAACAAAGAGATAAAAACGCAGATGAGTAAAAGGAGCAGGAATAGTGAACTTGGCTGCAGCTCACACCTCTCTGCTACTTCATTTTTGATTGAGGCTGATGCCAGAAAACCACCGGGCTTTGATGTTCTTTAACATTCTTAATTCACTTTATATTGTGCCGATTACAATCCAATTTATTCATAATGAATGTACTTTCAAGGAAGTTATATATATATATATATATATATATATATATATATATATATATATATATATATATATATATATATATATATATATAATATATATATATATATATATATATATATATATATATATATATATATAATAATATATATATATATATATATATGGAATGAATAACTCACAAAGTAGAACGTGAGGTTCGCAATGAATGCAATGTCCCGCAGGAAAATTGAAAAAGGTACTTCCAAGTATACTTTCGAACTTTATTCAGTTCATTCTCAAAGATAACTACAAAAGAAACTAATATAATAAGGGTATATATATATATATATATATATATATATATATATATATATATATATATATATATATATATATATAAGCTATTAAAAGATAAAGGACCGCCTCTAAGACAAGAAATCAGCAATGAGGAAGTAGGAGAGGGACGGGTAAATTCAGATTAAGATTTAGCTATAAGAGGTATCAAGGTCAAACCGAGAGGCAGAAAGAGTCAAGAACAGAACCAAAAGGGTTAAAACGATTAACGGATTAAGCGATAGTCTAAAGAGGGAGATTGGGAGAGACATGAGAAGTAAATTGAAACGAAGGGGAGAGGGACAAGGAGAGAGGAGAGAAATAAAATAATGTTAATACAAAATCAATGGAATAATTAAATTGACACATCGGGTTCCGATAAAAATGAAAATTGCCCCCAAAAATTTAAAATAGGAATATAAGTCAAAAGTAATTTCTTTAAGCATGAGTTTTTTCATAACAACATCAATTTTAAAAAAGACCAGGGGAAATGTTGAAGTTATTAAATTGGCTTATATATATATATATATATATATATATATATATATATATATATATATATATATATATGATGGGAGTAGTTTCTCTTCTATACATGTTTTGTTGAAGACCAGGTTTTCTTTCGACTTTACCAATTTTATTTTAGCACGTTCTAACTCTCGCTTGCAGTTTTTTTTTATATGAGGCTGAAGATTGAAAATCAACTGAAGAAGATCCATTTTATTTGGTCTTATTTAAAATATTCGGATTTTTTAACAAATTTTGGTCGTGAGCTTTCTCCTCTCTTCAAACATCTTCTGACAGAAGTCTTTGTTATTTTTAAGGCACCATTGATGGAAAGTTTATATTCTCGTTGCCTCCATTAGGGGCGAGGTAATTGTTTGGCGAGCCACAAAGAATCAATTTCGTCTTCGTTCTTTGATGTCTTTTATAGGTGCAAGCAATACTCGCTCCGAGCTGGTTTGTTGTGTGTTCAGGTTCGGGCCCATCCCTTTGATGAGAAGAGCCTCCAGAATCTTCAGGCGGCGGAGATCCGAGTTTTTTCTGCGGATGGTTAGTGTTTTCAACAAGGTTCTTTCTTGTAATTTGTTCATTGTGTTTTTCATTGTAGGGTGCTTTTATTCCTCCTTCTTGTAAGTGCATTGTTAGGCGTCGGCTGAGAGTGGTCGTGGTCATACCTACATAATAGTTGTTTGGATGAGGCTTGCAGTCCTCATGGGGGCATTCAAATTTGTATGCAACATTTGTAGCCTTTAGGATGGATTCCTTTTTTGCGGAGGTTTTTGACTTTTTTGTTTTTATAATATATTTGTAGAGATAACTTATTGTCTTTTTCTTGGAGAGTGTTACTTTCTATGATGTTTTCTAGTATTCGTTCGTCTGTTTTGTAGGCATACGTCATTCAGTTCTTGTAGTAGAGTGGTATTATTCTTTCTTCTTTTTCTTTTCCTCCTGTACCTCAAACTTTGAGTTGAGAATTTTCTTCTGTAATTTGTCAAATTCTCTATTGGAGTAGCCGTTGTTTATTAGGATTTGTTTGGATTGTCGAAATTATTCATCGAGTGCGTTTCACGTTGAGCAGTTCTTGAGAGCTCTTCTTATGTATGAGCTCATTACCGATTTTTTATATTTCTCGGTGCACTCACTTTTGGTGTTAAGGCATTGACCGCAGTCTGTTCCTTTTTGATAGACGGTGGTGATATATTTTCCGTCGCTGTTCTGTTTTACGTCTACGTCCAGGAAGGAAATACGGCCATTTACACTCAAGTCTTAGGCGAATTTGAGAACGAGATGAGATTCTAAGGTTCTTTTGAGTTGTAGTAA
Source organism: Ceratothoa steindachneri (assembly GCA_963969495.1). Lineage (NCBI taxonomy): Eukaryota > Metazoa > Arthropoda > Malacostraca > Isopoda > Cymothoidae > Ceratothoa > Ceratothoa steindachneri. The sequence goes on along the minus strand of OZ018325.1, from coordinate 67,538,992 downwards.
TCGATGTTCGTCCTTATTTGTAAGGTATAAGTCATCCACAAATCTGGTGTAAATTTAAAAATATTTGTCTAAAGAACTCAAACTTTCTTCGACCAATCAGATATCTAGATATCTAATTGTGGGATGAGTCCTAGGCATCTGGAGCTTATTGATGCATCATGCACATACACGTGCCTGTAGGGAAGTGTTTGTTCGTGTGTTTTTATCCACGCATCTGAATGAGTAGCTATAGAGTTTATTTTCCAAATAGTCTATTTCGTGACGGCGGCTTCTTTGCACTTGTATCTGTTCAAGATAGGGATGAACATTATGAAATACTTACATATTACATGATTATCAGGTCAATGCGCATTTCTCCTGTGTTCAGTATCCTTAAGTTTGAGTCACAGTTTAAAGAGTCCGGAATGAAACTGAAGTTAGTTATCCAAGACACTTGTATAAAAGGGTATCTAGATGGGGTCTCTGGTAATTTCCTTGAAATGGGTAGGAGGTCTCTTTGCCCTTTGTTTAACTGCAAATGACTAAGTGGTCGGAAACGGTACTATTAGGTCGAGGTGTATGCTGTAAAATACGTTATCTGGTGCAGGAATTTGCGGGCAATTGCATTTTTTATCCCTCTGCACCTCCAATTTCTAGCAATCCCAGAAGTTTTTATACATTTTCAGATATCTTATCTCATATTTTTTTACTAATTGCTCCGTGAATCTTTACTATGGGCCGTGTCCTCAAATGAGCTAAATTATATGGTATTTGAATGCAAACTTGCGAAAGTTGAAGGGGAGGTATGGCCGTATACTATCTTTAAAAAGAACACACACAATAAATAAGTTAGTAGAATGTATATTGCTCTTGTGAACATGAAATGAGTTGGAAGAGGCCACTTGCAATGCAATTAGCTCTTGATCTGTCGATTGAGAAATACTTGATGACTCGTAGTCAATCATTCGGGATGATGTTAATGTATATTTTATATTTTAGGAGCCTATCTGGCGAATACTTACTTAAGAAAAAGTCGCCGCACTCACGACTGCCTAGCATTAGGCTACTTTAAAATAAGAATATGCAAAAAACAACAATAAAAAAGGAAAATGGCAACAAGGAGGAAGCAAGCTCTGGTGCCAGGGGGAGGTTCGTGCGACATACAAAGAAAACAACAAAAAAGCCTAATTAAATAAATGGAGAAGGCCGGCCTCCCCCCAAAAGTCTATAAGTCCACGAGTCAATGTGCACGAACTCATCCCGTACAAGGGGCAGGCTGTAGCGCTCCCTCCCATCCCGGTATCGGGACAGGTAACGTGCACGGAGATTACCCAGACTGGAACATTCAATAAGAATGTGCCGAACAGTCTGGGGGACAACGCAGTCTTCACCGTAGGGCGCTGGCGAGCGCTCCATTAAATGGCGGTGCGTCCCGCGAGTGTGCCAAATTTGGAGACGACGAAAGCAACCTGAAGGCTTCGCGGAATTGGGGGGGTAGGTCCATGAGAACAGTCACGGTGCAAATGCAACTTTAAGATCCCTTCGACCGTCTCCAATCTTCTTTGCCAAACAGCTCGAAGACCTGCCTGTATTCCTGCCATGTAGTCGGTGTGAGGAAGAGCGAAACGCTGGTCCGGTCGCAGAGTACTCGCAGACTCTTTGGCGCCATCATCGGCGCGCTCATTCCCCGCAATTCCTACATGTCCAAGAACCCAGCAGAAGATAATCTCGACATCCACCCGGCTTGCCAAAACTTTGGTGTCACGAAGATTCTGAAGCCCAGAGAGCACTCAGGGTGCTTTGTCAGTCGCTATAGATCCCAATCCGGTCTCTAAACCGTGCACGTCGCGTAATCTCGCGTAACGAGTGGTGTATTGCCACCAGCTCGGCCGTGAAAACAGATGCAGCGCCAAGCAGAGCCCCGTTGACTTCAAACAGAGGAGATACGGCGTGGAAGCCGACCCCCTCTTGTGACTTGGAGCCATCCGTATACACTAGCACGGTTTTAGCATGACACGCCGTGTGCTCCAAAAAGGTCGAACGCAATACTTTCGGCGCTGTACAAGCTTTGGGAACAGAGGCGTGGCGACAAAAAGCCAAAGGTGGTACCCTCCAGTGTTGCGTCCTGGGCAGAACCAGGGTCACCATCAGCTCTCGAAGGAGTTTCCTAGACCTTACCCAAAGGGTTTAGGGTATGACTAGCGTCTCTTGGCGGCATAGTCACCATCGAAATCAGCTGCGGATGCAGTGCGAGCTTTTGGCGACTGAGGGAGGCTCCGGGCTCGCGTGTACAGGCGAATAATATGCTGTGCACGGCATAGAGCAAGTGTCATCTCCCCAGAATCGACTAGTAGGCTCTCAATGGGGGAAGTACGGAAGGCACCGGTCGCCAGGCAAAGGCCGGTGTGGTAGATCGAGTCCATCTTCCGAACTCCAAGTGCTGAACGTCAAAGAACGGAGAATATCCATAGCACGGGTACAAGAGACCTTAAGGTTGTGGATATGAGCCTCCCAGGTGAGGCGTCGGACAAATACAAGAACAAAGAAATGGCGCGATTCAACCAGTTCCAGGCGTACCCCATTAAGAAACAAGTCTGGATCAGGGTGAAGCCGTGGATGGCGGTAGAAGTGCACCACCTTAGTCTATGCCAAGGAAAACCAAAACCTATGTGCTTCGGCATAGCGAGAGATGCGGTTCAATGCCTGTTAGAGTCGACGCTCTAGTGTTGGCATCTGGGCCGCGCCAAAAGAGATCGAAAGGTCGTCCACGTATAGCGTAGCAAGAACATCTTCCCGCAGCACGGAGGTGATGCCGTTGATGCTAAGGGCAAAGAGTGTGACACTGAGAACACTTTCCTGCGGGACACCTTCTTCCTGCTCCCTTAGGCCGGAGGAGAGGGCTCCCTCCATCCGTACGTGGAATCGACGATCTGGCCAAAATTCAGATATAAAGTTTGAGAGGCGGCCCCCTGCCCCCATCGTGTGGAGAGTCTCCATGATACCGTATCGCCATGCGGTATCATAGGCCTTCTCCAGATCGAAAAACACCGTGGCGTAGTGCTGTCTACGAAGGAAAGCCTCGCAGACGGCATTTTCCAGTAAGAGCAGAAACTTGCGAAAGCCCCACTGTGCAGAAGACAGATGGCCTCCGCTGTCATGAATAAATGCTAATCTAACATTTACCAATTTCTCCATCAACTTGCACACGCAAGAGGTTAGAGGGATTGGGCGGAAACCGGTCGGAGTAGAGTGATCTCTCCTCGGTTTGCGAAAGGCGAGCGCAGTAGCGATTCGCCAGGAATCTGGGAAGAGATCCTCCACCCAGATCCTGTTCAACAAGTCTAACAGAAAGGCCATGACTCGCTCACCTAAGTGTCGAAGCATTTCGTACGGGACATCATCCGGACTATGGGAGGTGTCCATGCACGAAGCAAGAGCGGAACGCAACTCGCTCAGAGTAAACCTGTCCTTGAAGGTTTCTTCGCCTCTGGAGCTAAAGTCCAGCCGGCAGCTTTCCGCGACATCACGACGTGCATTGAATGCTGGCGGAGGAGCATCCCGCCTAGAGAATGCGGAGAAAGCGGTCGCGAAGGATCCCGCCACGGACGTGGGGTCTGAGACTGTGGTCCCATTCTCCTCGACAACAGGATGGAGGTCCTGCGAGAACTTGCCCCGAATCCTTTTGACTGGTTTTCACACCTCTGCTAGAGGGGTCTTCCCGTTTAGTGAAGACACGTATGCCCGCCAAGAAGAGCGGCGGGAGTGCTTCGAAATATACCGGAACCTAGCCCTACCTCGACGAAAATCACCGACAGTGAAATCGTTCGGGCAGCACTTATAGCGCATGTAGGCATAACGCTTCTTCTTGAGGGCCGTCTCACACTCGGCTGACCACTACGGGAGTGGTTGGCGTGCAAAACATCCAGACCTTCTAGGAATTGTAGTTGGGCCCGTGGCTATGAAGATGCCAGCGAAGAACTCAACGGCTTCATCTACCGACCTATACTCCTTGACTGAGATAGAGAATTCAGTCATTTCCTGAAATGCAGACCACCGCACCCGCGCCAAGCACAACCGGAGCGGACTCTCGGGCGACAGCTGCACAGAAAATGATATTTGAATGGGAAACTGATCACTACCATGGAGGTCATCGACCACACCCTAATCAAAATCAGGCTGTGCGTCTGGAGAGCACAAAAATAGATCGTGTCAGGAAAATGAAGCGGTTCTCGGGCAGTGATGCGTAAACTCATCCACATTTAGGACACCCATCTCAAGCTCGTCGATTAGGTCGGCAAGGACTTGACCCGGGGGGATTAATAGAGTAGTCTCCCCAGAGGGAGTGTCTACCGTTTAGATCTCCGAGCAAGAGAAAAGGCCTCGGCAACCGTGTCACGATGCAGCGGAAGTTCCCCGCGTCGAAGTCGGCTGACGGTGGAATGTACGCTGAAATAAGAATATACCTTCTATCAAGGTGCAGTTGCACAGCTACTGCCTAAAAGGATGTATCTAAAGCGAAGAGAAGAACGGAGATATCATGCCTGGTGTAAATCACTTCCTCCCGCCCGGCCCCCATCCCGTGGCGGTGGGGTTCCAAAACCCTTATACCCCGGGAGGGTGGGCAGGGAGCATGCGCCCAGCATTGTCTCCTGCAAAAAGATAGTTAACGGGGAACGGGAAGAGACGAGCCTCCGCAGCTCCCTCCAGTTGGCCTGGAGTCCGTGGCAACTCCATTGAAGGAATATGCCCTCTAGGCATATGCGGGGGCCCTCTTCGAAGAGAAGACCCTCACAGGCCGTACGCTTCCCGGAGGCAGATCTCTGGGCGCTGTTGGCCAGACAATGCGCTGAAGGCGCTGTCGCCTTCGAAAAGTTATTGGAGGAGGTTGGGCTCGCCATGAGAGTCTTTTCTTCCCTCATCCTCGAAACCTTAGGAGGGCGGGGCTGCATCGGAGGCGAGGGCCCCTCTTTTCGAGGATCCACAGTCTCAAAGCCACCCAACCCACCACTGGGCGTGGGCGAAGAAGCCGAAGCTTCTTTTGTGAGGTTCTCCTTTAGGGTAGGCCTGCGTTAGAAACCCCGTAAGATTGCCTTGCGACCAACTTCAGGGGTGTTGCCTCCTGTGAGTTTAACGAATCGGTGGAGGCATGTTGCCGTTTGGCCTTACGGGAAATGGTCACGCTGGAGGAAGTGGGGGAGCCCTGCTTTTAGCCGGGGCTGGGTGTGGACCCTTTGTGCCCCCAAATTTACCAGGGGAGCGCCCCGGGAGGTTAGAACCCGCAGAAGGGTTCCGAATGGGCGCGAAAACGACCGTACTCGTCGGGTTGGAGGGGCCAGGAGCAGAGGGTGTCTTTTTTAACATTGAGGCATAGTACGTCCCAGGCAGCGCCAGGCGCGCCAGGACCAAGTCCTTAGCCTCGCGAAATGAGAGACAATCCTGAGCGTGAACGGCCAGGATTTCCTTCTCAAAGAGATACGCACCACATTGTTTCGTATATGCAGGGTGCGGCTATCCGCAATTGACACACTTTTTCACACACGATTTGGACTTATCGTGGGCGGCCTTGGAGCAACTTACACAGGTTTCAGGTAACCCCGAATTTGCACGTCGACAGGAGCGATTAGTATGTCTAAAGCAGTACCAGTAATAGCTCCTCCACGACAGTGGCACGAATGCCTTCACGGGGTAGCGATACCAACCGACACGCACCGACTCAGGGAGCTTGTCACAGTCGAACGTGACAAAGAGTGTAGGGGTGGGTCTCGAGGTCACTCCCTGTTTTTTCATCAGACGCTCGACCTCTATCACTCCATGGTTGGTCAGCTCTAAGGTGATGTCCTCTATGGAGTAGGCCACGAGTTCATTCGCATTAACTATTCCTTTTGGTCTTAGTCAGGAGCTCCGCACCCAGGGGAAGGGGAGGCTCAGAGCGGCCAGATGCGCCGATCTTAGCTTAGGCGCTTACCGAAGTGAAAGCAGACACGTCTGTCCCCTCAGCCCCCCGCGGATGGAGAGGAACCCCAAGTCTTTTTAGTTATTTTCGGGGTTTTTTTCTTTTTAGGAGACGAGGGCAGGGAATGAGACCACCTCTCCCCTCAGCCGGCAGGAGCCCCCAGGCCGGGTGGACCGGCCCCGGCAAGGTCCTTCTCCAAAATTGAGAACGTCCTGGTGGTCGCAGGGGCACCAGCCGGAGGAGGAGATCCCTCCTCTACTTGTACTACCTTAGAGACTCGAGCCGTTTGAGGAGGACCTTGCATAGGGGTGGACTCGAGTTCGGTGCTTGGCGGCGAGCCAGGATTCGCCCCCTTGGAAAGGCCCTACCGTCTGAAGCTGGGTTGCCTCAAGGACAATGTCTATCTAGGGGGTGCCTCCATTTCGCCATCCCCCCTCCAGGACATCAGGTTCCATTGGCAGCGGTTTCACTAGTAGAGTATGGAGAGGCACAGGTATTGATCCCCACTAGGTTCAATATTCGAGCCAGAAGGTCCTATAAGGGAAACGACTGATGGGGCCTGTCTTCCCTCTTCCCCCTAAGGGGTTTCTCCCTACCGAGCCGCTTAAATAGAGAGCGGTCGGCTATGGGCTGCCTGCTGGCTGTCTTGGCAGTCCCCTTGGAAAGTAAAGGGAGGGACTGCCGCTGGAAAGAGGGATGCGCCCGAAGGCGCCTCGTGTGCCGGAAAGGGAAAGATGTTTTTTTGTTAGATTATCATCATCGGGCATGAGGACCCTATTCTTTCTGCGGGAAGCAAACGCTGATCACCCGTCACAGTGGCCCGCTCTACGAGGGGTCCGTATGGTGCTGGCAGAGTCAGGTGCCGCCATTTTAGGCCACCCCTCCCGCCTGGTGACCTGGCAGCTCCTCGGCATGGAGGCTCCACCTTGAGCACAGCGTAAAAAAAAAAAAATAGATAGTGAAGTGAGAAGGAAAAGGGATGTGAGGATGGCATGGGTGGGGATGAAGCAGGTTGTTAAAAATCTACCATTCTTTACCGGAGTTCAGGGGTTAGGGAACATTGTTCCCTCCCCCTTCAGCCCCGATCCGGGATAGTTGGCTGAGAAGAATGTCAGCATCTACCCTGGGAAAATAGAGGCTGACCAGAAAAAGTTGTGGGACAGGTTGTAGGGGAAGTGAGGAAGTAGAGGAGAAATACAGGCTGTCTGAAATAAAGAGAAGAGGCTAAGCTGGGGCCGGATGAAGCGCTGAGTCCTGTCAGCACGGCGGCCAGGAAGGCAAATCGCCGCGCCCCTTACGGGGTGTTAATGTAACATCCGGTGAAAGCTGTGCGTCCCAAGTTAATTTTTCTCAGCTCATTATCACGGGTGACTAGAAGATCAAGAAAAGGCATCCTATTATTTGACTGTACTTCCATGGTGAATTTAATGTTGGGGTGTAAAGTGTTCAAAAGATTTAAGAAAAGAGTGCAGGGTTATCGAAAATTGCAATGGGACCATTTGCAGCTGATTTTTTTATGACCCATCTCGTAAATTATAAACCCTCCTTCCATCGCCGTTTTGTTGATGATTCCTTTGCAACTTTCGATAATCCTGCACATAGCCACCTTTTCTTAAATTTTTTTAACACTTTACACCCCAACATCAAATTCATCATCAAGTACAGTCAAATGATAGGATGCCTTTTCTTGATCTTCTAGTCACTCGTGGTAATGAGCAGAGAAAAATTCAAACAACCATTTACCGGAAAAAGACTTTCACAGGACTAGGCTTAAACTACTTGAGTTTCCGTAATTTTAAATACAAAATATCAAAATTAAAAACTTACTACACAGAACTCTCTAACGTCCACCTACCATTCAATTTATAATGAATTCATTTTTCTTAAAGAATATTTTAGAAAAAATTTATTCCCTTCTGACTTGTATGATAGAGTTTTAAAAAGGTTGCTTGATAAACTTATTGACCCCCTTTAACCCTACATAAAAGTTACTAAAATACCCATATAGTTAGTAATTTCAGAGATTATTTTTAAACGATAGTTTTAAAATAAAAATCTTATTCATTTTTAAAATATATTTTCCCCAAATTAACCCCCAAATAGTTTTATTAACAAATTATCAATAGAGAGTTTCTTCAGTACTAAAGATCCTATCTTTTTAGAGTTTCGCAGTGATGCTGTTTATATATTTAAATGTCCCAGTTGTACTGGAGCCTCTTAAATTTGCAGCACTCTTAGGTTTCTTTCAGCTAAGTTCTTTGCTCATATGGAGATTAGTTGGCGCACAGAAAAAAATATTAATTAATAAAGAGAAGTCTTCTATTAGGGAACACGCAATAATTGTAAAACTGACATTTCTATTGCTGATTTTAAAGTATTAGCCTCTAATAATAACCAATAATACCTAAGAGCCCTTGAAACTTTATATATCACACACTGCAAACCTACCCTCAGTGAAGATTTTAGTCCAATATCATTATTAATTAACTAAATTTTAAACACTGTTTGGTTAGTTGTTTTTTTTCCTCCCTCTCAAGGGTCACTGTAACCTATAAATATTAGCCCCTATTAAATCTACCATTCACTCTCTAGGATGGATTCACTTTAGTAAGTACCAAAAGCAACCCATTTTTCTGTTAAATGTTTTTTATTCTTACAGTTATTAATTAATTAATTTGTCCAAATTCTAAAACAAAGTTGAAATATATTCTTCTTATTATAGTTAATTATTTTAACTAGTTTTTAGCAGGTTTAAAGCAAATTTAACTACTGACAGGTCATTTACTCTTACTGACTCCTATGATCTTCATACCAATTCTTAACCACATGAGAGGTGTGTATTAGAGCATTTTCATCTTGGAAAAAGCAGTCACCATCAGGAAATAATGTGGACTATGGGATGGACTTAATCTTCCAAAATATTCAGATACTTGTTGCTGTTGATCCTACAATGCAAGGCAACGATTGGGCCAAGAGAATTCCAAGATATGGCTGCCCAAACCATCACTGACCCTCCTTTGTGCTTCTCTTTAGAAAGAAGCAGTCAGGATTAAAAGCTTCCCCGGGCTGCCTCTACACATAATCTCTCACTGCAGTGAGGAAAAGAGAAAAACTGGACTCGTCGGAGAATATTATTTGCTTCCATTGGTCTGTCGACCAGCACTTGTGATTTCTACACGAGTTCAGCCTTGCTTTTTCTAAATGTTTTGATGACAAAGCAGATGTTTCTTGATTGGGGCATTTCCATGATATGAGCTCACGGCGAACAGTTTTGGTCGAAACTGGGCTAGTGAGATGTTGATTTAACTATGCAGTCACTTTAGGGACAGTTGTCCGGTGATTTTTCATCACAATGTGTTTCAACACTCTTCGGTCTCTTTCCGCAAGCTTCAAAAAATCCTGCCGGAATTACTCCTCTTGCTGGAGGTTTAGCCATACTTCTTGAATTCTGTCATGGTCCATGATTCGGTAGCTCCCGAAACCAAGGATTTTAGCTGTCCTGATGATGGAAGTTCCTGCAATTCGAGCTCCTACAATTTGCCCTTTTTCGAACTCATTGAGGTTACGCATCTTAGCATCTATACCACGATCTGAAAAAGAAATACAAATAATCATTAGAGTTGATGAATAAAACTATGTATCTAGAATAAAAAAAACACTCAAAATGAACTTTGGATGGGTATTCGTAATATAATGTTTCATTGAATTAGTGGTGTTAAATTTTCACTGTTCCAATTATTTTGTCAAAACCCCTGTGTATACTCGCATGTTTAAGAATACATAAATAAGAATCGTTAAACTAATTTTTTTCTCTTTTTTTTTATCTATATCCTCTCTTTCTTTTACTTGTCCTTCACCTCTGACTTCCACCTTGTCCTTTATTTCTTGAAATAGACTTGAGTCTTAGGAACTTTTTTGGTTCGTAATTGTCTCGAAGATTGCTCTAATTTGAAAGAATTTTATAAGTTTAAAAGTTTACCATGGTATTATTATGATACCGATTTAATTTCAACCTAGGACCATTTGTTCGCGTGCTGTTGGCTTCATTGCAGTCAATTATTGAAGACTCCTACAATAGGCCGCGAAGGCGTCTATCTTCATGCGAGACCAATCTTAATTCCATCTTTGTCGTAGAAAAGGCTCTCGACGATATACTCTCTATCTATTCTTTGTGAGGATTATTCTATACTCGAGTGTGAGGTTGATCAGATGGCCGAGAATGACTCTACGTTAATAAATAGGCCTGGAGTCGGCTTATTTATCTTCAATACACTTAAGAAATGGAACGGAGCCCAAGGATAAATAATATTGTAAGCATTAATAAAATAGAATTTTATTAATTAATCTAACAAAACAACACATTGAAAATATTTACACGACAGGGGATTAAAATGGGAGATACACATGAAATGAAAAAAAAGTCATGGGATAAATTTGACTAACCGTAGGATTAAGATTTGGAGGGATTTAAATGACAAAACAAACAAGAAGGGAAAGGGGCGGCTAAATCCGTGTTAAAGCACGGAGTTACGTTGGCACAAAGTTAAATAGTTAAATGCAATTTGTAGCTTACGTATTTATAAGGTCGTCGTGCAGAGGAAGGCGATTTGAAGGAATGGCTTCGGTCCGACCGGCGATTTCCTTCCCAGGAGGAGGGGTTCTTAGAGGAAGGTTATCCTTAACAAGGGGGGAAGGACTGGCTTCGAGGAGTAAGAGCGAAGTGGGGCTCAGAAGTACGAGCGATCCTTGAGACAGGATATCGGAAATGTTCTGGATATACAATGGAGGTTATTGGTATTACCAAGCGTTCTCTTGAAGAACGTTAAAAGGATGGAATTAAAATACCCCTGACGTGATATCTGGGGAGCGAGAACCGTTTCTTGTTGAACGCGCTCGAAAAACAATGGCTGTTCTAAAGTTTTTCTTTTCTGAACACTTGGAAATTATCACTGGCGTGATATCAGGGGAGCGAGAACCGTTTCTTGTCGAGCGGGCTCGAAGAACAATGACTGTTCTAAAGTTGTTCTCTTCTGAACAACAGGGAGGCCCTGTTAGCTTGGCGTCTTGAGGGGCACGAACCTTGGCATTCAAGGATATTGTCCTCTTCTGTACAATAAGGGAGTTCTCGGGCTAGAGTTCCTAGGTGCACAAGGGAGACCGGATTGGCGTGATGCCTCGCGAAGATAATCGGGATCTGATTCAAACGCGAAATTCTATCGCATAAATAGATACACCAAGATCTTGCTCTGCCATCTTTTATAATTAATGAGCGCCCAACGTATAATCAAAACTTTCATTAGCATTAGGCGATGTGGATTAATTTCTACTTATTAAGACACTTATTGTAACAAAGCAATTAAATGCTTCGTTTAGATCTTGATGTAATTCCTCTCGTATGTCGTTATATTAACTAGTTTAGCATCGTCCGCAACCTTGGCAATTTTGCTTAGAAATCAGGAATCCTAGGCGTCTATGAAGATAAAAAATATTGCAGGAACCAAAACTCACCACTGTGACACTCTGCTAGTGACTAGTTAAATGAGACTAGTCTATTTATCATCACTCTCTGTCTACAGTTTGTAAGCCAGTTATCACCCAACGCAACAGGTTATCTCTTATTAGGTGTTCTCTTAGATTTCCCAGAACTCTTGCATGTACTGTACTAACGGCATACTTTTAACTGTGATCAAAAAGGTGCTTGCTGCCTTAGTGTGCCTGGTTCGAATCGCTTCCCTACACGGATCTTTTCGAAAAAAGGTAATAAAAATATTACTGCAAGGAAAAATTATTCCGTTTTCTCTTTCAATGTGGTTTAATGGATTCATTTTCATCATTCTCTCGTGCTACTTTGAGATATATATATATATATATATATATATATATATATATATATATATATATATATATATATATATATATATATATATATTCTATAGGTTTGCTTCTAACAAGGCTTATTTTGAGGTTGAGGATAAATCCCAAAATGAGACATGTAAAATTTCTCATTTCATTAAGTACAACGTTTCGGGTATCTTACCCATCTTCTGGTCTATAAAAGAGATTTAGAACACGTTTAAAATTACAAAAATTATAATTCACACAAAGATTGAAAATAAATTATTTAGTTAATTGAAATTATGGCAAATCGTTTGAAAACTATTGAAATTTAGATATGGATCAATTATGGGTACTTTAAATATGCATAAATATAACACTAGTTGATGCAATTATTGGTTGACACAAATATTAGTCACTTAATGAAGCAGCAATAGTAATAAATTATTTAATAAATTGAAAATATGAAAAAATCATTTAAAAACTTGACACTAAATGTAGATGCTATAAATATGGATAAATATAAAAATATACTAATTGGGGCAATTAATTGGTACACAAAAATATTAGTCACCTTTAGTGGACGGCAAAAGCGGAGAGACTTAGGAAAGATTATAGAGGGAACCCATTAGAGATTGGTAGGTTGTGAAAATATTTTGAGTGGTTTATGAAATTGGCAGCACTGTTCGCTCACTTAGGGCTAGGGTCTGTTCTCATCTTGGTATTAGCTCTCGCACTGGCTCCACCTTGACCAATAAAGAAACTTCTCCCATTTGAGATCATTCAATTAAATGTAAGACAGAAATTTCCCACAAAAACTTTCATATTATAGGACATGCAAAGGACTCCACTTCCCTGCGCATTCTCGAATCATTATTTATAAAAAAACTAAATCCCAGGTAAATTCTGATTCAACTGCTTTTCCCCTTCTCATTTCATAAACCACTCAAAATATTTTCACAACCTACCAATCTCTAATGGGTTCCCTCTATAATCTTTCCTAAGTCTCTCCGCTTTTGCCGTCCACTAAAGGTGACTAATATTTTTGTGTACCAATTAATTGCCCCAATTAGTATATTTTTATATTTATCCATATTTATAGCATCTACATTTAGTGTCAAGTTTTTAAATGATTTTTTCATATTTTCAATTTATTAAATAATTTATTACTATTGCTGCTTCATTAAGTGACTAATATTTGTGTCAACCAATAATTGCATCAACTAGTGTTATATTTATGCATATTTAAAGTACCCATAATTGATCCATATCTAAATTTCAATAGTTTTCAAACGATTTGCCATAATTTCAATTAACTAAATAATTTATTTTCAATCTTTGTGTGAATTATAATTTTTGTAATTTTAAACGTGTTCTAAATCTCTTTTATAGACCAGAAGATGGGTAAGATACCCGAAACGTTGTACTTAATTAAATGAGAAATTTTACATGTCTCATTTTGGGATTTATCCTCAACCTCTCTCTCTCTCTCTCTCTCTCTCTCTCTCTCTCTCTCTCTCTCTCTCTCTCTCTCTCTATATATATATATATATATATATATATATATATGATTTTAATTTTATATTAAAGTTAGTTGACAAATTACCTCTGACACCCCGTATGTGCATGTGTGGGGTATTTGTTTTAATGTTAAAGTTGCCTCCAAAGAATGTTGTTACTCTTTCTGCCATTTTGTAATGATACAATTTTTGACTCATTTGGGGAAAATAAACACTATAAAATACCTCTTCTTGAGTCCTAAGTTAATTTAGCAGTGAGTGTTTTGAACTCATATTGAACTCAATTCCAAGTAAGTTCAGGAAGGAGTAACGATTCAATGAACTCCAGTCCAAGTATGTTTAGGTGGGTTTAATCATTGCTTTCAATGAATTCCATTACAAGGAGGTTCAGGAAGTATAACGTACTGGTGGGTTTAATCAGTGGTTTCACTGAACTCCATTCCAAGGAGGTTCAGGTAGTATAACGTACTGGTGGGTTTAATCAGTGGTTTCACTGAACTCCATTTCAAGGAGGTTCAGGAAGGAGTAACGTTCTGGTGAGTTTAATAATTGCTTTCAATGAACTCCATTCCAAGGAGGTTCAAGAAGGAGTAACGTTCTGTTGGGTTTAATCAGTGGTTTCAATGAACTCCATTTCAAGGAGGTTCAGGAAGGAGTAACGTTCTGGTGAGTTTAATAATTGCTTTCAATGTACTCCATTCCTTGGAGTTTCAGGAATGAGTAACATTGTGGTGAGTTTAATCATTGATTTCACTGAAATACATTCCAAGGAGGTTCAGGAAGGAATAACGTTCTGGTGGGTTTAATCATTGCTTTCAATGAACTTTATTCCAAGGAGGTTCAGGAAAGAGTAACGTTCTGGTGGGTTTAATCATTTATTTTAATGAACTCCATTCCAAAGAGGTTTAGGAAAGAGTAACGTTCTGGTGGGTTTAATCATTGCTTTCAATGAACTCTATTCCAAGGTGGTCCAGAAAGGAGTAACGTTCTGGTGGGTTTAATCATTGCTCTCAATAAACTCCATTCCAAGGTGGTTCAGAAAGGAGTAATGTTCTGGTGAGTTTAATCATTGCTTTTAATGAACTCTATTCCAAGGTGGTTCAGAAAGGAGTAACGCTCTGGTGGGTTTAATCATTGCTTTCAATGAACTCTATTCCAAGGTGGTCCAGAAAGGGGTAAAATTCTGGTGGGTTTAATCATTGCTCTCAATAAACTCCATTCCAAGGTGGTTCAGAAAGAAATAACGTTCTGGTGAGTTTAATCATTGCTTTCAATGAACTCCATTCCAAGGAGGTTCAGGAAGGGTTAACGTTTTGGTGGGTTTAATCATCGTTTTCAATCATCAAAAGTGTTGTGCATTCGATCTCGGAAACTTGTCCCTTTAATGCCTTTAATATGAAGTGGGTCAGATAAAATTGATCGTTTCTATTTTTTTCAAATTTTCACTATATTTTAAATATCAGTCATTTCTTATATTTTCATTATATTTCCTATAATATAGCCAGACGTTTCCAGTTGTTATTAAATAGATGAGAATCGATGTAATTTAGTATGAACAATCTTTTGAGTTGGAAACGGAAATAATATGCATAAACTCTAATAAAGGTAATATTTTGAAAAGCTTTTTTTATACCTTAAATGGACAGGGGACCAATATGGGGGAAGGATTGTGACATTAGGTGCACAAAAGGTACAAACCATCAAACTTTGGATATTTCTTCTATGTAGACATAAATTTACTGTTACGAAATCCGTCATATTGGTAGATTGTTAAAATTGATCCACTTATATTTATATAACTGTAATTTGTGAAATACATTGTTTACACACTAATTATGTTCAATAAAATTTCTGTGAATTACTTACTATAACCCTACATCAATTAAAACCGTTTGTCTATTAATAGTTCATCTACAAATCACTTCTTTATGTTCTCACTGAGCGCTGTAAGCATGATGATAGCAGGTAATTTTCTTTTTCCATTTAATGTGTTAATTTGAATTCTCGGTAAGTAATTCAGCCATGTCTAAAAAAAACAGGTATCATCACCTGCTAACTTAATCTCAGGACGCGCTTTTTGCAGCTACTGGCAAACCTAGTTTCAAAGACCGGTAACATAATGTATTTCTTATGTAGAAATTATTCTCTCTATTTTCTTATCAAAATCACGTCACTTCGATTGAACAATTTCTACAGTGTCAAAAAGTTGATGACAGAAGTGTAGATATGTGAGAGCTAGTTATGGTCTTGGACATATCGCTGCGTCGACTACGCACTTCACCTCTCTTTCTTATCAGAGAAGTGCCGACGTTATCGGGTCGCAGGAATTGAGTTTAGAGTTTTTATTCTTTTGATGAGTGATTTCAACATGTTTGAAGAATTTCCTTTGAATATTACCTACAGAGAGTTTAGACAGAATCTTCTCGCTTAGCGTTAGGGTGACGTTATCAACAATCATGGTGTTATCAGAAGCTCGTTAATGGAATTGAATTTCTCCATATGGTGGAAAATGACCTGATGATTTATTGAAATTTATAAGGAAAGTAATGGAGAGAAAAAGGTGGGTAAAGTTCACGAATTGATTCTTACGCGAACGCTTATCGCAACATAGCCTATGAAGTTAGAGACTCCCGCAAAATTTGGGAAAGGGACTTTTAAACTCTTGCATAGTAGTGATTTCCTCTTGGCAAAAGATGTCCTGAATCCTCCCATTACAAAAGAATAATGAAGTTGTGTTCTATGAACCCATCAGAGAGCGAATGAAGGCAATGTGTTCTTTTCTATTTTCTCTGGCGTGGAAGATATAAAGGAATCGGCTGCCGGCCCTCCCCCATGCAACCCCTGGTGGGGCAGGAAAGGAGAAAATCCCCCGTCAACCCTGGTACCCGCGCGGCCATCCCCCATGCAGCCTCTGGTGGGGGAGAAGAGGAGAAAATCCCCCGTCGACCCTGGTACCCCGCGGCCCTCCCCCATGCAGCCTCTGGTGGGGGAGAAGAGGAGAGAATCCCCCGTTGGCCCTGGTACCCCGCCGCCCTCTTTTCCCAGGTCCCACCATATTTGGTGAGAAGGAGGCTGAAGGGGAAAGGGAGAAAGCAGGGTGAAGTGAGAAATAGTAGTAAGAGAAGTTGATCTATTTTACATTTTTCTTTTGTTGGTCCGTTCGAGTATTACTTTCGGATACAAACTTCTTCACCAGGGTGTTTAGTGTGAGAAATTGGCTACTTCTCCGTGGCCAAATGAAGGTTATGGTGGACAAAGACCCCGTGGCTCCACCCTTTGAACGACGATTCGCTAAGACAACAATGATGAATTCAGGCGGATGCGTGAACCAAAGTGGATAACTTCAAGTTGTTTGTGTTTGAAAAGTTTATATAGTCACGAATGTGGAGATGTGGATGGAGCATAATGAGAGAAGCCAATAAAGCCGCTTCTTCTTGCTGCTCATTAGGAGAACAGCTGTAAAAGGGGGGTGAAGGGCGAATTCCGTGCCCAGGCCGCCGCCTGTTGCACTGTACGGGCTCTAAGCTATTATGATGCCTTCAGGGTTCCTCTTTACATTTTCTTCTTAGATATAAACTGCTTCGTTCATTGAATATATGTACAGGGTGCAGATTACGCCTACCTGCTCTGCATATATATATATATATATATATATATATATATATATAAATATGTATATATAGAGAGAGATAGAGAGAGATAGAGAGAGAGATAGAGAAATATATAGAGAGAGGTAGATAGAGAGAGATTGATGGAGATAGATAGAGAGATAGCGAGAAATAGGGAGAGCTAGATAGAGAGAGAGAATGAGATTATATATATATATATATATATATATATATATATATATATATATATATATATATATATATATATATATATATATATATATATATATATTAAGAGAGAGAGAGAGAGAGATCAGGGGAAGACTGAGTGAGACATATAGAGACACACATAACGAAAAAGAGACAAACGTAGATACAGACATACAAATCAACAACCAGGTAGAGAGACAGACAGATAGAAACAGCCTTACAGCAAAGGACAGATAAAAAAAAACATACAGAGTCAAACAGTCATAGACATACAGAAACACAGAGATTTACAGACAGACATAGACAAAGTGCCAAGTAGAGAAAGAGAAACAGAAAAATAGAGAGACAGACAAAAGAGAACAAACAGAGACAGAAAGATAGATACATACAGAAACAGACTCACCTCTTCGAATCCTTTAAAGATTGCCATTGTACCTTAAAATCCTTCACGTCATGGCACCTGCCCCTTCCAAACCTTTACAGATTGCAACCCGACTTTATCCAGCTTTCAGCGAGAACCTACTGGCCCATATCAAGCTTTTATAGAGGGAAACTAGCCCCTTTCAAGCCTTTAAAGTCTGCCACCTGCCCTTTCAAAGCCTTTACAGAAAGCAACCCGCCCTATCAAAGATTTTATAGTGTGTCACTCGCACTTAAAACCATTCAGATTATCACCTGCCCTTTCTAAACCTTCACATTGCACCACTCGTCCCTTCGAAGTATTGAAAGTGTGCCAAGCGCTCCCTCGAAATGTACTATCTGGTTCTTCAACCTTCCGAAAGTGCCACCCGTCCCTTCAAAGGCTTGACAGTGTGCCAAGCGCCCCTTCGAAGTGCGCTATCCGGCTCTTCAACCTTCCGAAAGTGCCACCCGTCCCTTCTAAGTCTTGACAGTGTGCCAATCTCCCCTTCGAAGTGTGCTATCCGGCTCTTCAACCTTCCGAAAGTGTCACCCGTCCCTTCGAAGTCTTAATAGTGTGCCAAGCGCTTCTTTGAAATGTGCTATCCGGCTCTTCAACCTTCCGAAAGTGCCACCCGTCCCTTCGAAGTCTTGACAGTGTGCCAAGCGCTCCTTTGAAGTGTGCTATCCGGCTCTTCAACCTTCCGGAAGTGCCACCCGTCTCTTCAAAGTCGTGAAAGTGTGCCAAGCGCTCCTTCAATGTGTGCTATCCGGATCTTCAACCTTACGAAAGTGCCACCCGTCCCTTCGAAGTCGTAAACGTCTGCCAAGCGCTCCTTCAAAGTGTGCTATCTGGCTTTTTAACCTTACGAAAGTGCCACCCGTCCCTTCGAAGTCGTAAACGTGTGCCAAGCGCTCCTTCAAAGTGTGCTATCCGGCTCTTCAACCTTACGAAAGTGTCACCCGTCCCTTCGAAGTCATAAAAGGAGGCCAAGCACTCCTTCAAAGTGTGCTATCTGGCTCTTCAACCTACTGGAAGTGCCACCCGTCCCTTTAAAGTCGTTAAAGTGTGCCAAGCGCTCCTTCAAAGTGTGCTATCCGGCTCTTCAACCTTACGAAAGTGCCACCCGTCCCTTCGAAGTCGTGAAAGTGTGCCAAGCGCTCCTTCAAAGTGTGTTATCCAGCTCTTCAACCTTACGAAAGTGCCACCCGTCCCTTTGAAGTCGTGAAAGTGTGCCAAGCGCTCCTTCAAAGTGTGCTATCCAGCTCTTCAACCTTACGAAAGTGCAACCCGTCCCTTCGAAGTCGTGAAAGTGTGCCAAGCGCTCCTTCAAAGTGTGCTATCCGGATCTTCAACCTTACGAAAATGCCACCCGTCCCTTTGAAACCTTTACAGTGTACTACCTGACCATTAAAACCTTCATAGAGTGTCAACCAGCCTTTCAAACCTTAGCAGTCTGCAATCAGCTTCTTAAAGCATTCCAGAGGGCTACTTGCCGCTTGAAGCCTTTACAGTGTGCCAATTCTGCCTCTTTGAATCATTTAAAATGTGGCACTAGTCCATTTGAGGAGTTTAAAGAGTGGCACTAGACCCTTCGAAACCATCGCAGAGTGCTACTCGCCCCTTCGAAGCCTTTGCAGTGTGCCATCTGGCCCTTCAAACCTTCCGATAATGCCACTCGCTCTTTCGAAGACTTCACAGAGGACCAGATAGCCCTGTGACGCCTTCACATAGCGCCATTAACATCTGAAAAGCCTTCACAGTGTGCCACCCAACCTTTAAACTTGCGCAGAGTGCCACCCTTCTCCTTGACTGATACATACTGTGCTACTCGCCCTTTCAAACGATAAAAGAGCGCTACCCGCCAACCCCAAGCTTCACAGTGAGCTACCCGCCACTCACCCTTTGTTAGTATTCACAATATGCCATCTGGCCCTTCAACCCTTCCCAGAGTACCACACGACCATTCGAACATTCAGATCCTTCAGAACGTGCCACGCACCTTTTCCAATCATTCACATTATACAAGAGTCCCAATAAACCTTGGCAGAGTGTCACCCACCCCTTTGAACCTCCAAAGAGGGTCAACCACCCCTTTTAAACCTCTAAAGAGTGTCACCCGCTCTTTAGAAGCATTGACTATGTTCCAGGAACCCTTCGAAGCGTTCTTAGCGAACAAACGGCCCATTCAAACCTTAGAGAGTGCCACCCTCCCCTTCGAGTGTTCACATTGTGCCAGCCTTCTAAGCCTTCACATATTGCCACGTGGCCCATCGAACCCATCGCAGTGTGGCACCCATCCCTTCGAAGAATTCACATAATGTTAATCGCCACTTCAAGCATTCGTAGAGTGTCACTATGACCTTTGAAGCCTTCACAGTGTGCCAGCCGCCGCTTCAAATCTTCGCAGAGGGTCACCATGACCTTTGGATCCTTTATAAAGTGCTAACCGTCTCTTGAAAACTTTGCAGAATGCCACCCTCTCCTTCGAAGCATTCAAAGTCTGCCAGGCGCCTTTTCGAAGCCTTCACAGTGTGCCAATCCCGCCTATTCGAATCATTCAACATGTGGCACTAGTCCATTCGAGGAGTTTAAGGAGTGCCACCCGACCCTTCCAATCCTTCACAGTGTCTCACCGCTCCTTTTCACTCGCGGACGAAATCTCCAACCGATTAATGAAATTCTACATTAAGATTTAAATTGCAATAGATGTCATGTCCCATGGCACTGCCTCCACACCAGCGGCTCGATATATATGTAAAATGCATTGGATCAAGCCTTGGATTTCTACGCCTGGGTGTCCGGTTCGATTCCCCGCGAAAGGAGATTAAAAAATTTCGGCACTCACTGTGCGAGGGGATCACTCAGACGGAAAATGAAGTCATACTTTCACACAGATCTGGCCACGTACCTCACCCCACAATAGCCAATCACATCATCACTGTCTATCCCAACCAGTTCCCTACACACACACATACACACACACACACCATATCACTCTTCAAATCCGGAAACTGACAATGGGTTTTGCATATCCCCAATCTCCCTACTTGGAGCAGATGGCAACTCTTTGGGCCACAGATGGTTACCTGCTCTCAAGAGAATGCCAGACCACATCACTACCACTATATCTCCGCTTGATGCCTTCGGGCTTGGCAGGGGAGGACTCTGCCCACTCCTCAAAAATAATGGGGGGTGCCATTAAGAGAAGGGGTGGGTCTTCAAGGTACACTTGAGGGCCACAAGGTCCTCTATTTTGTCTCGAAATTTAAAGCGCAATAGCAGCGAGGCCGCATCTCACAGCTTTATAAGGAGAGATCTGTATAAAATAATGAAGCTGAAGTAAGTGAAAATGTGTGGGAGATATATAGCCGAGGTTTTCTCCTGCAGTCTTTGGGGCCAGAAGGGCGCGCCATTGTTCGGGGTTTCCGCTGAAGCAGTAATAGAATTTCCCTTGTGACACCATCCATCTCCCATTGGGGCAGAGGAGATGTAGGATGAAGGTAAAATAGAGTGAGGAATTGAAAACAGGTGCAGGGATGACGTGTGAAACAGCACCAGTTTCTCTTGGGGCACTGTGGTCGGGTACTATGCCGCTCCTCCAGGTACCAGAAGCAACAGTCTACACAGGCCAACTCCTTGTGGGCGAACGCCCCAAGGCAAGAAGATGAGTGTATGTGTACATATTTGTTTGCATTTCATGTTATTCTTTTGTTTATTTATTTTACATCTGTTGTTACTTCTCTTTCGTCTCATACTGGCGGTTGAAGAGGTCACTTAGTATCATGCGAGGCTGTTTGTTCCCTTTGACAGCTCCGAGACGACCAATTGCCCTCATTCGTGTCTCTTCTTGCTAACGAATTATGGTAAACGCGTCATAGGCACGTTAATTGTGGCGTCTGTTTTACCATCTTGGGTCACTTGTGTATAATTGAGGAGTGTGCGAATGTTCAGCTCAGCGACAGGCAGAGGATAGAGGGTTCATCTTGTCATTCCACTTCGCGAGCATCGGCCTGGATTCATTTGAGTTCTCTAAAGGAAAGATTAAGGTGAATATCGAAAGCAAAATTCAGGATATATTTGAAGAAAAATAAAGAAAAACTATATTAGAGGTACCAAAATGCCAAAAAGGATAGCAATAGAATTATCTCAAGGCTAAAAATATCAGGTGAGCCCATAAGTAATGCAATATTTTTAATATTTATCATTATTATATGGAGAGAAAGAATTGAAAGCAGATTTGTTTTTATACTAGCCTAGTCTACTAATCTCAAAGCCTAGCTCCCTTTATGTCATAGTCTAACCCAAGGCCTACATTTTCGCCTTTAAAACTTTATTATCAAAGATGAACCCCATTTAGGACGACCAGTGGAATTAGATAGAGGTCTTTTTAAAATAACAGTTGAAGAAAATGCGTTTGTAACTCTTAAACAATTGGGTGAAAAACGAAATTCAACCCATTCCACTGAGTATCGTCCTTTAAAGGAGATAGCAAGGTTTCACGATTGTGGCAATGGATTCCTCACGACCTGTCAGATGTACACGCAGCAAAGAATTAACATTTGTTCATATATTCGTTCTAGAGTAAAAAAAAGAACCATTTTCAGTAGAATTGTTACAGGAGACGAAAATGAGTTATGGACAATAATAGTAAATGTTTTAGATAATGGGTTAGTTGTGGGGAATAATTAATAACCCAGCCGAAACAGGGGCCTCATCCGCAGAAGATTCTATTGTGCGTTTGGTGGATATGAATGGCATAATCCATTTTGAACTTCTTAACCAAAATCAGACTTTCACCAAAGAGGTTCACTTTGTCCGATGGAACCGTTAGCATGCAGCACTTGTAGAAAAAAGGTCATCATAATTTAATAGATACTATACAAAAGCTTAACAATTTCGATCGGCATCTACAGAGTGATCGTCCACACTCACTTGAAATACCCCCATCAGATTACTATATTTTTAGGAGTTTACCGAATCACCTGCAGATAATGAAGATGACAATAACATAAGACTTCAAAAGAACCTTAAAGAACTTTTTAAAATCTCATCTGGCGTCGATGCAGTCGAGCTGCATTTACAGATGGCTGAGCGTAGCTTATTTATGGAAAATAAATGGTTGTAATGGTAGTCCCCATTGAGATTGGTAAATCTAAACGTTGACATTCTTCACGTAACTTTAGCCGTTGGAAATCGGCTGTGTATTTGCCGATTCTGCTAATTTCTTAAAAAAGGCGGCCAGTTTGTTTTACACCTCAAATTAGTCATTGACAATTGATCCGTTTACTTCAAGACTTGGTGAAGAATATCTAGTGTATTTGCTCTGTATTCTAGTAGCTCTTTTCCAAACGGGGGTGAATGGTATAAATGAAGCTATAGAAGACACATAACTTTTTCCCAACTTAAAAAGAGCCTGGCATAGGGTCCTCAGTCGATTGGTTTTGCCCTGGTTTCAGCCAATGGGTCTTCTGTCGGTGGGATTCCTACGGAATAGTTTATGTGCCGTTTTGTAGTTAATAGTCAGTTCACTGTCATTATTCCAACATGTGACTGATGTTTTCTGTATGGCTGCCAGGCTTAAGATTAATTAGATTCCAAAAAAGAGAATCGCAGAGAGAAAGGTATGCACGGACATGATCGATTTTATTTGTTCCTTGGAATATATCGATCCAGGCTTTTAGTGAGTTGAGCGTTGGCTCACGTCACTAAAAGCCTGATAAATTTTATTTACATCTGAGATCATAGTGAATAGTTATAATAAATTTTCCTCATTACCTTCAGTTAAGGTTTCTGAGATGGTAGTTTGGAAGTTTAGTTCAGCTGAATCAGAAGAAGAATGACA
Organism: Ceratothoa steindachneri; assembly: GCA_963969495.1. Taxonomy (NCBI): domain Eukaryota; kingdom Metazoa; phylum Arthropoda; class Malacostraca; order Isopoda; family Cymothoidae; genus Ceratothoa; species Ceratothoa steindachneri. Next base: position 67,515,642 of record OZ018325.1, on the reverse strand, counting down.
AGTGGGCGGGTGATTGTGAAATTGGGGTTGCTGGTAGGGATATTGAAACATGATGAAATTCAATAGATGCTGGTAGCATTAGTGACTCAAATTTATTCGAACTAGTGGAAGAAGCCACCGGGACTGAATTGTTATCCTTTTCTTCTGCGTGATGGCTTCATCATCTTTTGATCTGTCTGAGTAATGGAAGGGGGTGCCGAAGTGGAAAGTTCTAAATAAGCTTTAATATCAGTCTAAGGTTTTGGCTCTATCCATAGAACGATGATGGATTAACCTTCTTTTGTAAAGAAAAGGACGGTTGAGGGTAACTTTTAACGATTGATTTTGTGTTCATTGTTCGCCTTGATTGTCTAGGGGATGATACCTAGGTATTAAGCGTTATAGAAACATACAGATCTGAGACTAGGTAAGTCAGGTTATTGGTGGGGATCTTTTGCCGCCACGATGAGCTATCTTAGTCGATTGGGTTGGTTATTTATAGCCCGGTTGAGAAGATTGGAGAAGCCGATTCCATTAGATATAAGTTGTGCATGGACCGGAAGATGGGCTTCAAGAGTCTCAAACTTAAACTTATTCTTCACTGATAACACTTCCTTTTCAAAGATATAAGGAAAGCAGGGGGAGAAAGAGAAAGTTCACAAACTGCTCAGTGGTAGGTTCAGTAAAATATGCGCATATGCAATGTTAAATGCATCTTTGCTTTACATGCCCATGCACATGGCAGTTAAAACATCGTCGAGGTCTATTTACGTATTGGCATACAGAGATAAGAAGATAATCGCCTTTTACGTGAGAGGGCAGTTCCTGATGCTCAAAAGTTAGTATCAGTTCCTGGGCATTCATCAATATCTCGTGGTGCCGAAGAACAATATCATTGAGAGCCTCGTAGATCCTCTGCTCTGCTGGCAACTTGAATAACTAGTCCGCTGCTTCCACGAGTTCGGCTAGTAGAGAAAAATCCAGCCGGAATTATGTCTCAGATGCCAGCTCGCAGAGACAAAGCCAGTGTTTCGACTTACCTGGCAACTATTGAGGCACTTGAATCGCCGAAACAATTGCCATGTCCATGGTAAAGGGCTGCTGGTTATTTTCATGTTGAAAAGCCATGACGAGTGTGCGGAGAATTAATTATGTTGAGCGATGGCGTTTCTTGATGGAGGCTTGAAAGAGTGTAAATTCTTCACGTGGTCACCAATTGAGCGGTTGATGAAGTAAACACGCTCACAATTTGTTTTTATTAACAAGGTCTGATTTAGAATTCTTCTTATGTACCTCAAATCACTATGATTGTAGCTCGCGTAGACAGAGCTTTTTTGGAGGTTGATGTGAAGGCTGGAACTTTCAGTGGAGCAAAGATGGCAACCGAATGAGAGGGTTGTGTGAATAACAATAGGGTGCCTCTTGCTTGAATGCAAAAACTAATAAGCTACGAATTACGTGAGGGTTTACCAGATGTCGCCATTATGGGATTAACAGCGGTCGCTGGCTCCGCCATATCCAAAAATATTTTTCTATAACTAATGATAAACTTACTCAGATATATTTTACGCCTGGAACAGGTATTTATACTGGATACGCCAAAAATTGATTATAGGGATAGTCGTTTATTGGTTGAGGTCTGCAGATAGAGAGAGAGAGGAAGAGGATGAAAAGTTTACTCTATAGCTAAGCTACTTCTCCAAACATAAAAACTATTATGCTAGCATACATAAATATGCAATAAATATAGCTAATCATCGAATTATATTTAAAAAAAATATGCAATTCGATGATTAAATCCGGCTGAATCAAAGTAACATTAGTAAATTTGGAATACACAGTCGCCCACTTCGAGGAATTTAATGACTCTATTTCTAGCTCTCCCTGAAGGGAGAAGAGCACTGCATTAAAAACAATGAACTTTTACAACCGCATTTAAATTTCAATCATAAGGTGATTTTTTTTCGAAAAAGGTGGCCTTGCCCCCCTACCCCCCTTTAATGTTAGAGGCTGCACCCAACACCTCCGCAATTTGTAATCAACTAGTAGTAAACACAATTCGAGAGCCTAGCATTACGTTCTAATTTAAAATCGATTGCCAGACGTCGTTAGGCACTCTAATGTTCATTGTTTTTATTCACTGCTTCTTAACTTCAGACATAAGGATATAAGACCTGCCCTCGAATGCAAATTAACTCAATCATATTTTTTTTAATATTAAGTAATATAAAATGTCCATATCATATTTTAATTCAGAAAAAAATTCCCTCCAGAATGATATATATTACAATATGATGCGATGCCAATTGACAATGTGACTGTGCTTTCCATATTAAGTGCAAATGTTACCATTAAAGTGATAACATTTGAACAAGTAAAAGGAACAGATGGTATTAATTTGAAAATAATAATAACATATACATCAAAATACTCTAAAAGCCTCATTTTTTCAATAAATTACATACTGACTCCTTTATTAAAAGTGAAGAGCGAATCTGGTTCTTGTTTGTTATTTTCCAGCTGTGGTTAAACTATGGGTTGGAAATCTCTTTCCCTATTTATGTTTGTGAAGGGAGAGTGATATAGGGTTTTAGGGCCATTTTGGATAGTTCAGGGTAATCTTTTCGAATTAATCCAGGAGGAAACAATTAATTGTAGACTTTTTAAAGTCATCTTCAGTCCTGTATTTGCAGCAAGTTCCTAGAATTTATTATTCACAATGATCCTCAGGTCATATTGAGAGTCATTTATCTCGAGTGTTCCGTGATGAGATTTCTAGGACTTACAGTATTAAACTCCTCATTTACTGTTACTAAGCTTATGAAAATTGTTACATCAGTCAATTGACACTCGACCCTTCTATACTTTTAGAACTTTCGTTTCTATTAGTCGATTTTGTTTGGCAGTAAACAGAATGTTGCCATCTTTCTCTGCATAGACATGCTGAGATAAACAAAGGTATCAGAGAGACAAGCGAGTCTTGTCGTCAAGCTCACATCTCTGAACAATAATTGTGGCCTATCTACTTTATTTATTCTGAAAAATTCTTAGAGCTCATTTCGCAGCGCAAATACCCTTGATGACTTTTCACATTGACATGCAATTGATTCTTTTTTATGATCTGACCCTATATAATCAAAAAATGCTAAAAATATTCCATAATTTAAAGTAATCATAATTTTGATAACCTCATTATGTACAATCATTAATTCTGTTTAAAAAAATTTTTGTGGCAAAACTTTCTCGGTAGAGGACGCACTAAATGACTTGCATTCTGGGCAGTGCTTTAATCTGGCTAAGCACAACCAGAATAATACCTTGCATAAGACTTAAAATTTAACCCACACTCGTTAACAATATATTCCGGGGAAGTTGTTTAATGGGCGGGAAGCGGAGTAGAAAACCTCTTCCTTCATATCGGCTCTATGTTCCTATCACACATACAGCTTTAAATTTGTCTGAATAGGAATGCTTAAAATCGAATATTACGCATGATATATATATATATATATATATATACATATATATATATATATATATATATATATATATATATATATATATATATATATATATACATATATATACGTAGGAATATTCATACTTAAGGTTTATGATCAGTGGGTTCACTTAAGATTGAAGGGATAGAGCAATGTTTTGCTCATTTTCTCGATAGCCACTGCCATTGTAGGTAATTCTTTTGTCGCGAATGTCAGGCACTATTGCCAGCTCGCAAGTGCCATTGTAATTCTTTTTTTGCAAATGATAGGCACTTTTCCGGATCGAAAATACCATTGAAGGGTTTTGGCGTGATTGTTAGGCACTATTGCCAGATCACAAATGCCATTGTTAGTCTTTAGACGGGAATGTTAAGGCCTATTACCAGACCTCACCTGACATTTTCAGGCTTTCGGGGGGAAAATGTTAGGGACTATTTCCAGATAGCAACAGCCATGGTCAGTCTTTTTAGTTGAATGTTAGGCACTATTGCCGGATCGCATCTGCAACTGTCAGTATTAGAGCGCAAATATTAGGCACTTTTGCCAGATCAAAACTGCAATTTTCAGTCATTGGATGCGAATGTTAGGCAGTATTACCAAATCGCATTTGCTATTGTCAGACTTTTGATACGACTGTTGGGCACTATCGACCGATCGAAACTGTGTTTGTTATTCTTTTGATTGGAATGTTAACTATTATTTCGAAATCTTAACTGCCATTGTCAGTTTTTAACGCGAATGTTAAAGAAAATTGGAAGATCGGAACTGTCATTGTTGTCACTCGTTTTCACTCGAATATTAGATACTATTGCAAGATTGCATCTGTTATTGCCTGTCTTTTGACAAGAATGTTTGGCAATATTAGCTAATCACAACTGCCATTTTAGATATTTGTACTTGAGTGTTAGGCTCTATTTACAGATCGCAACTACCATTGCTGAGCTTATGGCTTAAATGTTAATAACATTTGCCTAATTACAACTGCCAATTTCAGTTATTTTTGGCAGGGGTTAGGCACAATTGACCGATCGCAACTGCACAGGTCAGTATTAAGCCGTGAATATTATGCCAAGTTCAGTATTTTGAGGCCAATTTTAGGCCCTATTGCCAGATCGCATCTGACAAGGTTAGTTTTTTAACGCGAATCTTAAGCAACGGGTATTGCCAGATATCAACTGCAATTTTCATTCTTTTGACCCGAATGTTGGAAATAGTTGACAGATCGCAACACCATTCTCATGGTTATGGCGTAAATGATCAGTCTTTGGCGCGAATGCTATGCATGGACTATTGCTAGATCACCTCTGTCATTGTCAGTCCTTCAATGCGAATATTAGGCACTATCGGAAGAGCGCAACTGCCATTGTCATCTTTTGCTTCCAATGTCAAAACTCATTGCCAGATCAAAACTGTCATTGGCACTGTTTGGTGTAAATGTTGGGCCCTATTGATAGGTCTCAACTGACATTCTTGCTAGTCTATGTACTCGAATGTTAGGTACTATTACAACATTGCTACTGGTCATGCGAGTGTTATGGCGTAAATATTATGTATTTATGCCTTATTACTATTGTTATGTCATTGATTTTGAGGCGAATATTAAGTAATATTGCCAGAAGGCCATTGGAATTGTAAGTATTTTAACATAAAGTTGCGCACTATTGCTAGATCGCAACTGCCATTGTCGTCAGACATTTTGACTCGAATGGTGGGCATTAATGCCAGATCACAACTGCATTTGTCAGTCTATTGACATATCGCAACTTCCATTGTCAATACTTTTATGCGAATGTTATTTACTATTGCCAGATGTCCTCTGCCATTGTCAGTCATTTACTGCCAAAGTTAGGAACTATTGACAGATCGTAACTGCCATTGCCAGTCTTTTGACACAAATGTTATGTACTATTACCAGTTTGCAACTGCCAGTATCAGTGTTTTGACCCTAATGAGAGGCATTATTGGCAAATAGAAACTGCCATTGCCAGGATTTTGACTTTAATGTTACCCAACTCTTCTAAATATCAAACTCTTATGTCGGCCTTTTGACGTGAATGTTAGGAACTATTGCCAGATTGCAACATTCATTGTCATTCTTTTGACGGGAATGTTAGACACTATTGCCTGATGTCAACTGCCATTGTAAGTCTTTTGAAGCGAATGTTGCGTAATGATATCAGATCGCAAATGCCGGTGTCAGTCTTTTGAAGCGAATGTTAGGCACAGTTGTCAGATCGCAAATGCCATTGTCAGTCTTTTAACGCGAGTGTTAGGTACTTTTGCTAGATCGCCACAGCCATTGCGAGTCTTTTAATGAGAATGTTAGGCAGTATTGCCAGATCACAACTGCTATTATCAGTATTTTTACTCGAATATTAAGCACTATTACCAAATCTCAAAGGGCATTGTCAGGGTAATGAAGTGAATGTTAATCACTTTTGCATTATTATAAAGTCCAATGCTAGTGTGTTTGATGAAACAATTGCCATTTCATAACTTAAATTATGTCTTTTAGAGGGAAAGATATGCACTGTTGCCAGATCGCACCTGCCATTGTCACTCTTTCAACGCAAATATTAGGCACTATTTCCAGATCGCAACTGCCCTCCTCAGTCGTTTGACAGGAATGTTAGCACTATAGACAAATCTTAAGTGCCATTGCCAGTCTTCGGACGTGAATATTATGTTCTTTTGCCAGTTCGCAACTGCCATTCTGTCTCTTATCGAATGTTATGCACTTTTACCAGTTCGAATGTGATAATATTCGTCTTTTGACTGCCATGTTAGGCACTATTGAATGACTTTGAACACGAAGGTTAGGCACTTTCGCTAAATCGTAACTTCCATTGTTAATCTTTAGACGTTAATGTTAGGCTCTATTGACAATTCGCAATTGCCATTGTCAGTCGGTTGAAACCAATGAAACGAATTATTTAAATTGCAACTGCCATTGTCATTCTTTTGAAACGAATGGTATGCATTATTGCCAGATCCAAAATCGCTATTGTAAGTCTTTTTCACTCGCATGTTAGTCACTTTTCCCAGATCGCTACTGCTATTGTTAGTCTCTTGACCCAAATCAGGGCAATATTGCCATATTTCAACTGTCATGTCAGTCACTTCACCCAAATGTTTGGCACTAATGCCATTCTCTAACTACCAAGGGCAATCATCGATTCAAATGTAAGTTAATATTGCCAGATGTTTCCTGCAATCATTATTCTTTTGAAGCAAATGTCAACCATTATTTTCACATCGCAACCCCCATTCTCACACATTTGATCCGACTGCTGTTTCTATTGTGAGATCCTAACTGCCATTGTCAGCCTTTAAAAAAAACAAATACGAGGCAGTATTAGCATATCTCAAGTACCATTGCCAGTATTTTAAATAGAATATTAAAAACTATTGCCAGATCGCAACGGCCATTGTTAGAATTTGAACTCAACGTCAGGTATTATTGTCACATTGAAAATGCCAATATTAGTCTTGTCGCGAATGTTATAAACACTTGCTACTTAGCAACTGATATTTTCGGTCTTTTAACGCGAATGTTATTGGCTATTGTCAGATCGCAACGGCCATTGTTATTCTTTTGACAGGAATGCTAAGCACAATTTCCAGATCGCAACTGCCATTTCCAGCCTAGCATATTTTACTCATGCCTTATTAGAACTTCCAATGTACGTGCCTTCAAACCTTAGTCACTCTCGTTAGATTGTGACTGTCATTGTCAGTCTTTTGACGCGAATATTATGCAAGGTCGCAATTCCCTTGTCACTCTTTTTACTCAAATGATAGGAACAGTGCCAGCTCTCAACTGTCATTGTCAGTGTTATACCGTAAATGTTAGGCCCTATTGTCAGATCGTAACTGTCATTGTTAGTCGGTTGAGGATAAAGTTAAGCACTATTGCCAGTTCACAACCTCCCTTGTTAGTCTAGTTTCCATTTAAACAAATTACCCGTGTTTATCTCTTCAACTATTTTATTTGCCTTGTGTTTTTCCCTTAAAAAAGTTACACGTGTTTTTCTCTTTAGAAAATAACCTTTGTTTCCCTCTAGACAAATTCCACTGTTTTATCCCTTTAACAAAGTCCCCGTGTTTTCCCTTTAAACAAATCACTTGTTTTTTTCCTATAAACAAATTCCTCTTTTTTCCCTGTAAACATATTCCCCGTGTTTTTCCTTCAAAAATTATTCCCCGTATTCTTTCCCTTTAAATAAATTCCTCATGTTTTTACCTTTAATAAAATTCACCATGTTTTATCCCTTTAAACCAATTCCCACTTTATCCATTTAAACACATGACCGTGTTCCATTTTACGAAATTACCCATATGTTTCTATTTAAACAAACTCCCCTTGTTTTTTTTCCCTTACACAAGTTACCTGTGTTCGTTCCCTTTAATTAAATTGACCGTGTTTTATCCCTTTAAAACAATTCCGGATTTTTTCTTTAAACACATGCCCGTGTTGTTCCCTTTAACGAAATCCCCCTGCTTTTCCATTTAAACAAATTTACCTTGTTTTATCCTTTAAATAAGTTCCCTTAGTTTTTTCCTTTAATCACATTCTCGTGTTTCGCCCCCTAACGCAATTCCTCTTGTTTTTCCACTTTAAACAAATTCCCTGTTTTTTTTTTATCTCTAAACAAATGTCGCTCATTTCTTTTTTGTGCCAGGTTGCCGGCAAAATTCTTAGCGTTTGGAGAACCTTTATGAATTAGTTATACGCGAGTATAATTTTTCAACGTCGACCAGTAACAGATTTTTGTAAACATATTTTGTTAACCACGAATATTATATTGAACCTTTTTGGACTATATTTAATTCAACACAAAATTTCATTTCATAATTACTGCTTTTCGGTTGCTCTGATGGAGATGCATTTTTAAACGGCTTTTTTTCATTTGAAAATATTTTATCCCTTGTTTCGTCTCCATTAGAGGATGTATTTATCCTGCATATCGTCTGCGCTACTTCGGGTGCGAACTTAAACTCAGAGAAAAGAACCTCTCACACTAGAAACTACTGCGGTTACTATCTATCTCTGTTACTATAGTAATGATCATTCAGGTCATTAGCCAATCCAACAGTCACTTGCTTGACTTGGATGAATAGCGACCATCTGACGTTTCTGATACAAAGGTGTGGTGAATTATTGCTATAGTAACCGATAACCACCACTGTATACATTGTAGTTTTGCTATTTGTTGCCACCCGCAATCTTTTAAACAATGGCCTGGGTAGACTTCCTTTTGTAGAAAATGATTAAAAAATATCGTTATTTTCAATGATTTAATCCTTTTGGAAATAATAATTAAAACCAATCTAAAATCACCCGAATTTTTTTGCGATCCTGATGGGTTAGTTCTTACTTGGACGATCGTGTTAAAAATAAGTCTAGAAAGAATCGATAAGAATTAGTGTTATAAAATTCATTCAAATGCGCGTTTTATCCTAACATAAATATGGTTAGATCTGTTAAAACCTTCACAAATATGTTTAAAAGTCTTTTACAAAACGTCGAAAGGTCCTAGGGTAAAATGAAATGGAATGCAGCTGTTGAAATGGCGTCAGCTAAACTAAAAAATAATAGGTAGCGATCGGATTCCTTCAAGAATTCATTCTTTCAGACACCAAATTAAAGTAAATTTAGAATGTAATTATTAGTAAATCAATTTGAGCATTGGATATAAATTGAAATGCTATGAAATATCGGATATTTTATTCTTGTTTGAGTCAAAAAATTTGCGGAAGAAAGTATACTTAGCATATATATATAGATATATATATATATATATATATATATATATATATATATATATATATATATAATATATATATATATATATATATATATATATATATATATATATATATATATATATATATATATATTGAAGGCAATAACTTTTTTTTCTAGGACATAAACCCATCTACTGTAATTGGCAAGTTACTAATGACCAGACCATACAATACTTTTGGCTGAGAAGCAAACAAAAAACAACAACAAAAAAACATGCCACCTACACTTCAATTTAAGCCTCTCCGATAATCCGTGTTCAGGATCTCGTCCAAAAAATGTTGGAAGATGTAAATGTGATAATATGGCGGACAGCTACATATGTAGGTGTTGCGTGGAAGAAAACTGGTGCAACACTTCCACACGCAGTCAGAACAGCCTTCTTCGGGTGCACCTTGCAACATATGATCAAGCGTTATCACGCATAAACTTTCCGATTGACAAAGGAAGCGTGCTTTTTCAACTTCTGGCACAATGCTTCCAATTGATCTGAAGATTTCTCAGAATTGACTAACTCTTTACGATGTAACACTTCATGATAAAAGCCCATCTGCCCATTTTCCCACCAAACACAGACCATTAATCTCTCACAGTATGATCATGATTTGGGTACAGACACAAGCATTTCTTTGGTTCGTAGCCATGTAATCTGTTGCGACAAATGAGATTACAACAGGTAAAATTTTCATCCCTGGTAACTAATTATCTTTACCAGAAATGTATCGGTAGCATTTCATGTCCTTAACTCTATATGGCTTGATATATTTCTATAATTAATCTTTTTTTTCAAAGTATCATTATTATAACAACCTCTTAAGCAAATCTTTGCCGAAGTAGTAAATATTTCTTTATTTCACAGAACACACATATTGATCGACACATGATATGTTTATTAAGTTGGCTATCAGTCAGATTATGTAGAACCCATTGACCAATTTTATTATATTACCCAGTCCATGAAGTAGTTTTAGGACCTTTATATGGATTGTATTGAAATGTCGGGCCATTTATCATGTTCTCGGGTTAAGATTCTATTCAACTAAGGTTCGAAGAGCTTTGTCGATCGAGTTCAATCATTCAGAACACGGGGAAATCTTGCGATAACCCCCCCCCCTCCCGACTAGCATTAAACGCCATCCTGATCTAGTCTGACTTTTATGGTTTACTTTGATATACAACGCAGAGCAGAGGTGGGCGAACTGCGGCCGCAAAAGCTTTTCATGTAGTGTATACAAAAAAATACACAAAGATAGTTGCAATTAACTTATATCTATTCGAAATTTGCATCTAATTATTTAAGTGCGGCCAGCAAAGCTTTACATGAGTTTCAATGTGGCCCGCTGCTTAATATTATTGTCCATCCTAAATGTAGATATTCCTCGCCATTTCTGATACTGATGAACCGTTTTTATACTCGCCGAGCACGCAGTATCTCATTTGTGTCTCATCTCCACTATTTCTGCGGATAAAATCAATTTCAAATTCCATCAATTAGAATGAAATATTTTCGAAAGAAAAGAAGAAAGATTATAACAAAATTTTAAGCTTACTTTTGTCTAATCTTATAAAAATTAACCTGAAAGTTATAGTAAAAAAACACTATTTTTCTCGCCAAACTTTCGCTTTTATGGACACCGAGTTCTTGCTTTCACAAGAAATAATATTTTTTTGTACTGAAATTTCCAAACATAAAATAATATTATACGAGAGGCGGTCAATAAGTTTTGCAATTCGGATATAAGGAAACGAGATATCAGGAAAAGTGTTTTATTATTTTTTAATATAACTACCATCGACTTCAATGCACTTGCGCCACTTGTCCCTGAGGCTTCGAATTCACGACAACCAGAAATCTCCCGACTGCTCTTCAATTCACTCCTGGGCGGCGAGCTGGACATCTTCATCGTCCCCAAACCAGCGTCCACGCAGTACAACCTTGAGCTGGCGGAATAAAAAGTAGTCGCTAGGGGCCAGATCTGGACTGTAGGGGAGATGGTTGAGCTCCTCAAATCCGCACTCGCGCAGGGCAGCTTAGGCAACTCTGGCCTTGTGGACTTTGACGACGTTGAAGTCGATCATGGGGCGTGAGGTTTCCAGGGACCCAACGGGCACATACCTTGGTCATGGCCAAATTGTCGTGGATGATGTTGATAACACTTCCATGTGATATTCCAAGTTCTCGGTCGATTTCTTCGACCTTCACCTGTCGATTTTCAAGGATCATCCTCTACATACGGGCCACATTTTCCTCCTTGGTCACGTCTGACGGGCATCCTGGACGGGGCTCATCTTCAAGGGACTCACGACCATGGCTGAACTCCCTATTCCAGCGAGCAATGGTTGCATAGGAAGGGGCGGTATCGGTGTACACTGCAACTATGCGTTCATGGATCTCTTTTGCATTCTTGCCTTCCTTGGTCAAAAATTTGATCACTGCGCGTTGCTCAACCTTCTCCATTGTTGAAAAATGTGTGACTGACGATCTGCGATCAGCTACTGCATCTTAAATAGACGAGGCAGGAGCGTGCGGCTGCAGGTCCTGATTTGTCATAACTTGTCCTAACACCCCCATAAACAGCTATCCCCCTTCCTCTGTTTTGCACTACTGACTCGCAAAACTTATTGACCGCCCCTCGTATGACACACACCTCGAATCCTACAATAACCAATACATCATTTTGTTCGCTAACATTTTAACTTAAACACTATTACCTCGTGGAATCTGTCATAAGAGATAAAGTAGTTGACCAGTCGGAAAATTATGACTGACTCAAACAGTAAACTACACGATTTTGGGAGACTTCACTCTTGTTGTCAAACCTCATTTAATACTTTCCCATGATCGCTACTTAGGAAATCGAACTTTCGGTTTCACTGTGAGAAACTTCGCATACAAGGGTAGAGATATAATCGTTCCACTATTTAAGTCGATCGTTGGACCACAATTCGAGTATGCTGCCCAACTCTACTCAACCTTTTTGTGCAAAGTTATTTATTAACCTATTGGAAATAGTGCAAAGGGGCGCGATAATGTTTATCCTGGAGCTTCGTATTCTATGATAATCAAGATGTTTGCCGATACAAACTGCGAACTACCCTTCGAACGATCACCTGAAACGAATCCAACCATAAAATGCTTCTATTTCTTTTCACTTACAAGCTAACTTCAACATGGAATTCACTTCTTGCGTTTGTGATTAATAAATAGTCCTTCTCTGAATGATTTTAAAAATAGATTAGCTAAACACCATTTTGACCACACAAGGAAGGAGTACAAACAATTAAACAACGAACAAAATTGATTACAAATTTAAATAAATAAACAAATACTAATAGGAGAAAAGCTTGAACACTGCACGAATTCTACCTGGACAAAAAATTACTAGTGATATTGTATGTTAGTTATATGCTGCATGGAATGACCAGGTAGCATATTAAGATATTATATTATCCTGCCTTTAAAAGTAAAAAAATAATATACGGCCAAAAACAATAAACTCCTGCATGAACATATTTCTAATAGATCTTTAAACGACACATTTTTCCCAAAATAAACTTTTTAATTCGTATCTCCAACAATCACCGTCCCAAATGAAACTCTGTCATGCCTTAATGCGTCATTTTTGCTGTCGGTTACGTTAGCTCAGGGGTAGAGTGCTAGTCTTGATAACCAGGTCTGAGGTTCGAGTCCCTGGCGCGGACAAGTGTTTTTTTTTCTCGTGTCTTTTCTTGTGGTCATCGCCGGTAAGATCTCTGTTCTTCTGTTTCTGTGTAATACTGGGCAAAAATTTCCTTTATCAGACAGCATGAGCCTGAACGTGGTAGATGCTGGCTATTTTCGGTCGTACTAAAATAAAGGATGCGTTCAACTTGCAGACTCGATATATATATATATATATATATATATATATATATAATATATATATATATATATAATGAGCAATGAGACAAGATATATGAGTTTTTTAGAGGCAAGAGAAAGGGACATTAGAAGAACACTAGAATAAAAGAAAATTTGTTTGCCTTAGAGAGGCTGGTTGATGGCGTTATCATCTCGTGACTTTGAGAAGAGCTACTTCCGAAAGCTTGATGAAGAGCTTAGCTCGCTACAACATTGCCTTCTTAACCATATATATATATATATATATATATATATTATTTGTTAAAATCGACAGCAATGGCCGCTTGGTTGAGCTTGCGCTCAGCTTTTTAACCTTTACAAAGACTTTCTTTTCAGGAAGCAAAAGGTTGGAAAAATTGCTGGCAAGTGGTATATCTTTATTAGCCAATACGTCTTTCAACCGTTTCAAAGTTCATCTTCTAGACAAACAATAAAACAATGTCTGCTGACCTAAAGTCGCGTGCCCTCACTTATTCTGATTTATAACCTTACGACCTGCAAAACTTTCAATAATTCCCGGAGTAACCTTGGCAGGACCTTGGCAATTCTATCATTTCAAATTTCATTAGAATCAGACGAATGGTTATGATGTTATTGCAAAAACAACATAATTCCGGCTAACCTTGGGAAGACTTTGGCAAATTTATTTTTTTTAAATAGAATATAAAACGATATAAGTTTTTCAAATTTCGTTAGAATCAGCCGAATAGTTATGATGTTATTGCGAAAAAAATAAAAAAATCCTGGGTTGCTTTTTAATGGAATTCAAAGATGTGGTTGGTATTTTTAATGTCACTTCATAAATTCAGTACTTTCCATCTTGAGCATCAGCTATTTGTTCTTCATTTTCTTCAGGAGAGAAAATTATTTCCCTTGATGGCATTGAAAAATTGGCCTAGTTATAGGACGCAACTCTTCTTCCTTCACCTTCTTGTCACTTTTATTTATTGACTTGTCTATTTTACTCAAGTTAATCTTGAAAGCAAACTTGATGTGGTCCAAAAGAAGTAATCATTTCTCTCTGACATTTAATGAAAGCAAGTTTCTTCACAGAGATCTTCATCTCCATAGGGGATTTAAATTAATTTGAGTTTCGTTTTTTCAACCAGGGCAGCCAAATTCACAGCAAAAAAACAATTTTACACTTGCGCCTGAGGATATCAACAGGTTTTCTAGTTTTGTAATGTAAGTGTCTTAGGACTGTAGCTCTCCTCTCCCAAGGGATATGTTTTTCACCTGCTCCCAGTTCTTTTGGATCTGTTTAAAATTGTGACTCTTGAATTTAGAACGGAGGCTAGAAAAGAACTGTTCCATCGTTTCCACTTTTAAAGCACTTCAGGGTAAATATCCTTTGCAAGATTGGCTGCTGGGTACTTTCTCACATCTACATTTTAGAACGTCAGACAGAGTTGGAATTGTGATGGCAACAACTCTGCTATTTTCAATTTAGGTGTTCATATGTGTGAATGTCGACAGTCTTGTTCTAATTATAAAAGCAATTGTAGGTCAAATCCCACGTAATCTTCAGCACACTGATGAATAAATATGTTTCAAAAGGTGACATAAGAATAAATAGTGAAATAAATATAATTAATTATTAATATAATATTAGTCATTTAATTCCAGAAGATGACAAAAATAAGTCAAAAAACTTTTATGTAGCTAACTAAGTAGAACTAAAATTATATTAAAATCAAAATAACAACTTTAAAATTCATAAGTAGGGTTGGAAATATTTATCACTTCTTACACACACTAATAGCACAGTACTTCATAGTATAGCCTAATATACCATAGCAGATTAGAGCATAATATATCATAGAATATTATTGCATATCATAGTATAGCATAGCACAGCATTGCATAGTATAGCACAGCATAGTATAGCATAACATAGTATAACATAACATGACATATTATAGCATAGTCTAGCCTAGCCTAAAATAACATATTAGAGCCACATGCCTTAGCATAGCATAGTAGAGAATAGGCTAGTCTATCATAGCGTACTATTGTCTAACCTAGCCTAAACTTGCCTAGTATAGCATAGCATATCATAGCCAAGCATAGCATAGTATAACCTACCCTGTTTTACCTTAGTATAGCCAAACCTAGCCAAACATAGCATAGCCTATCCTGAAATAGAATAGCCTAGCTCTGCTGGGACTAACTTAGCCTAGCTTTGTATAATCTAGCTAGCCTATTATAACCTAGTATAGTATAGCCTACTTTATCCTACCTTAACTTAGTATAGCCTAGCATATCGTATACTAGTATAGCCTAGCCTACTAGCCTAACTTAGTAGACCCTAGTCTAATCTTGCATATTATAGTATATCCTAGCTTAGCCTAGCCTAGTATAGCCTTACCTAGCCTAGCATTTCCTAGTGTAGCCTAGCTTACTATATCCTAGCCTAACCATGTATGGCTTAGCATTGCCTGATAGAGCCTAGCCTAGCGTGGCTTAGAGTAGCCTAGCCTAGCCAAGCTAGAAAGGCTACTATAGCCTATCCAATATATCCTTACATACGATAGCCTAGCATACTATAGGCTAGCTTGCTATAGCCTATCCTAGCATAACCACACCTAACATAATATAGCCAAGCGTATCATATTATAGCCTAGACTAGTATAGCATACCATACCCTAGACTAGAATAACCTGTATGGCTTATCCTATTATAACCTTGGGTAGCTAGTCTATCGTATCTTAACATAGTATTAACTAACATAGCCTAGCATAGCAAAGCATAGACTTCCCTAGCCTATTATACTTTAGCCTACCATAGCATAGCATAGTATAGCCCTGTTTAACCTAGTATACCTTAGCATAGCTTAGCCTAGCATTAATTATCCTAGACAAGTATAACCTATACTATCCTATTTAACCCTAGTCAAGCATAGCTTAGTATTGTCTAGCCTAACATAATATATGCTATCCTTGCATAACATTTTATAGCCTAAATTAGCATAGTATATCTTCCTTGTTCATTATATCTTAGCATAGAATAGCATAGCCTAAAATAGCCTAGCATAGTATAGCATATTCCTGGCTTGCCTAGCATAGTATAGCATACTCTAAGCTTGCCTAGCAGAGTATAGCATATTATAGCCTAGTCTAGTCTAGCAGAGTATTGGCCGAATATTATGATGCTATTGTCAAAACAAAATAATTCCCGGGATAACCTTGGGAAGACTTTGGCAATTATATCATTCGAAGGAGAATGTAAAACAACGTAAGTGTTTCAAATTTCGTTAGAATCGGCTCAATAGTTACAATGTTTTTACAAAAACAAAAACAAAAGCAAAACGGGTACCGACCGACTGACCGATCGACCGACCGACCGACATAGTGAGGTATGGAGTCGCTCGTGACTAGACTCGTACGTGACTAAAAAAAAATAAAAAATGGGTTTATATATGCATTATCATCTTAAAATAGGAATATGTTTTAGGACCAATCAGAAGTGACAAAATTATGAAGCTAGAATAATGTTTACCACAAATAATTATTCTTTGCTCAAATAATTATTGATATTTAATAACTTTCTAAATATGTAATACCAGGCAATGGCTTCGCCAATCTCCCCTACGGGGGTAGCTTGCGCTCCGCTCCTAAGATTGAAATTTAAAATCTAAAAAAAAGCAGCAATGGTTAAATTTTTATAAATTTTCTGAACTTCGCCAATTCTAATAATTTTAAAAAGGAACTCGAAACTAAATTTTGCCCCTTTCAAAATATCACGTTACTAACATATAGTTATAGAAGATATATAAAAATATATTTTCTGAACTTCACCATTTGTAATTCTTTGGGTTTTAAAAAAATCACAAAATTTGGATACTTATATTTCTGAACTTGACCATTTTGTTTTTTGATATTATAAAAGAATTATTAGAAATAACTTTGATAAAAAAACATGTCATAACCAAACTAAGATGAAATTATTATTTAAATACTCCAAAAATCCCCTTCTTAAATTATAGAGTTAGTGATGATGATAACTAAAATTAGAGAACTTACAGGAGCACAAATCCAATTACACTGTAGACAAAGGTTATCACGAGTAGAAAGTGCTAATAAAATCAAATCTTCAGGATAAGCTGCCCAAAACCAATATAACACGATATCAAGAGAGCAAATGTTCTGTATCAAGAAATATAAGTGGTAGGAAACGTCTTATAAAACCAAGAGAAGACAGAGCTTTCATTCGAGCTTCACTACATAATCTCAAAATTACATCTTGTGAACTTGCTGAGGAGTTACATGAAGATTCAAGTTAAAAAAATATATCATAGAGAACAGTTAAAATGAGATATAAAGATCAAGGGCTAAAAGGGTGCAAGAGGAGCAAGGTTCCATGGATATCTCCGGTCAACAGTAAAAAACGTTTCAATGGGGCAAAGTTATAAAAATTGTATACATGAACAATGGTCTAAAGTTATCTGGTCATTTGAAAGAAATTATTAGGTACGAGGGGCGATCAATAAGTTTTGCGAATCGGTAGGGCAAAACAGAGGAAGGGGGATGGCTGTTTGTGGGGTGTTAGGACAAGTTATGACAAGTCAGGACCTGCATACACGCGCTCCTGCCTCGTCTATTTAAGATGCAGTAGCTGATCGCAGATCTTCAGTCACAAATTTTTCAACAATGGAGAAGGTTGAGCACCGAGCAGTGATCAAACTTTTGACAAAGGAAGGCAAGAATGCAAAAGAAATCCATGAACACATGGTTGCGGTGTACACCGACACCGCCCCGTCCTATTCAACTATTGCTCGCTGGAATAGGGAGTTCCGCAAAGGTCGTGAGTCCCTTGAAGATGAGCCCCGTCCAAGATGCCCGTCAGACGTGACCAACGAGGACAATGTGGCCCGTGTGGAGAGGATGATCCTCGAAAATCAACAGGTAAAGGTCGAAGAAATCGAGCGAGAACTTGGAATATCACATGGAAGTGTTATCAACATCATCCACGACAATTTGGCCATGACCAAGGTCTCTGCCAGTTGGGTCCCTAGAAACCTCACCCCATATGATCGACTTCAACGTCGTCAAAGTCCACAAGCCCAGAGTTGCACAGGCTGCCTTGCGCGAGGCGGATTCGAGGAGCTCAACCATCCCACCTACAATCCAGATCTGGCCCCTAACGACTACTTTTTATTCCGCCAGCTCAAGGCTGCACTGCGTGGACGCCGGTTTGGGGACGATGAAGATTTCCAGCTCGCCGTCCAGGTGTGGATTGAATAGCAGTCAGGAGATTTATGGTTGTCGGGAATTCGAAGCCTCAGGGACAATTGGCGCAAGTGCCTTGAAGTCGAGGGTAGCTATATTGAAAAATAATAAAACACTTTTCCTCATATCTCGTTTCCTTATATCCAAATTGCAAAACTTATTGACAGTCCCTCGTACGTAAGAAATACTATTGTATTTTTGTTTTGTATGTAATTTATGTAATTCCATTTAAATATATCTTGAAAGAAAATTATCTAAAAATGTAACTTTTTGTAACAGTTTTGCAGTTTTCAGCACTTCTGGTGTTATATTTGTGAGACGAAGAGTAGGAGAGGCATTTTACCCAATTGTGGTACCAACTTTGAAGCGTAGGGGACGTTCTATCATGGAATGGGGCAACATGTCTTCATCAAGGCCGGGGGAGATGTTTTTATCCCCTGAAAGAATGAACTCAAAATCTTATAGCACTATGATGTCACAACTTTTTGAGCAATCTATCCAGAAATTACATCGCACAATAGCAAAAAATACAGTTATATTTCAGCAGCATAATGACTCATGCCATACATGCAACCACCTCAAGAAGTGCTTTGGAGAAATGGGGATCACGCATTTTGTAGGCCACCCTAATAACAGACTTAAATCCAATAGAACATTTGTGGGGAAGGCTTGGAAAAGCAAGATGAAGTACAAATAAAACAGAACATGAAAAATTACAAGCTGAGTGGGGAAAGATAGCGTCAGAAATTTGTAGAAATTTAGTGAAATCTCAGCCACGAAGAATTATGGGTGTAATTTAAAAAAAGATAAAGAAGAGTCCCAATAAGTATTAAAATAATTAAAAATAAATAAATATATACCTAATATATAGGCTGATGCAATTAGAAATTTGTGGTAAATGAATTCAGACCTGAGATTAGTCAGTTTTGATGTTACCTCATTATTCACTAGGGTGCCCCTTGATTCCTTATTGGATTTCGTAGCTGGTATTCTTAATTCTTATGATTTGCCTTTACTGTCCAATTCGATCATTCAACTCATTTGTTTATGCATCAAAAAATGTAAATTTAGTTTAATGGCAAGTTTACAAACGATGTTTGGCATGGTTTAAACATGCCTTCAATCTGTGTTACCCGATATATTTTTGTGAAAACTGTATCTATAAAGCCTTTACACAACATATTACTTTTACCTTACCATGATAATTCCTTGTATGTAGTACCAATGTAAAAACAACTCGATGTAAATGTAATTTTTAAATACAATCATACATTAAAAAATATGTTAATAAAACACAGCCCAGGAAACGATAATAATGTAATATATAGTATACCTTGTTGGATTGTAATTTATTCTATGTAGGTCAAACTTCTAAAAATATCTCTTTAAGAATTAAGCAACATCAAAATGCAGTATCTAAGGGATATACAAATAATGCTTTGGCCGTCCACAAGCTTTAGATGGGTCACTAGATTAACTGCTCAAAAGCAGATACCATAATGCATATATATAATTCTATTAGCAGAAATATCTGTGAATCGTTCCTAATATCAAGCACAAAGGAGAGATATGTAAATATTAGCCGCGGTTTGTTTTCTTTAGATACAGTCCTATCTTTCTTCCTCAAATCGAATTTATCAGAGTTCCTAAAAAATCTGACGGAGTGATTTTATAGGGAAAACGTGGCTTAGTATAAATATAGTGTCTCTCTATTTCATAGACCATTGTGAGTTTAAAAATGTTATTAAGATAACGAAAATACTAGCTCCAATCAATCTTTCTTTTTCCCTACGTGGTACGTATTACCTCTCGCGATCTTTACCCATATATATATATATATATATATATATATATATATATATTATATATATATATATATATATATATATATATATATATATATATATATATATATATATATATATATATATATATATGCGTGTGTGTGTTGTGTAGAAGATGAGAATGTGTATAACATAGTAATAAGTTCACTTCAGCAATGAACCACAGTAATATGCTTTAAAAATAATTTACTCTGAATGTCTACAGAACATTACAGAATGTTTATAGTTTCTTCGATAATAAGTCTTTGATAGCTTTATTGTTTGTGATTCGGAAATGTTCCCATAAAATTTAAGTTCCTTCTGTTTCAGAAAGAAATTAAGCTTTTAAAGTAATTAGCCTTTTATTGCGCTTTAATTAGAAGACACTCCCAATAAGGAATCACTTAAGACTACAACAATCTATATATATATATATATATATATATATATATATATATATATATATATATATATATATATATATATATATATATATATATATATATATATATATATAATTAGCGAGGAAGAAAAGGAATGATGTAAAAAGCTGTGAACTTCATATGAATTAAACTACTTTTTACGTTTCATGCTCATCATCTGGTTGTAAAAATTGAATTAGAATCAATTTTTAAATACAGGGTGGTAAAAACATAACATAAGCAGTATGTTTGAACATTGCCATACAACGAATGGCAGGGTACCAAATATTTGAACAAAACATTAAAAAATTCTATTACTAAAAGGAAATACTGTTACCACATTAAAAAAAGGCAAATAAAATATTTAAAACCATAAACTGTCCGAATTTTTTTCTGAATTAACTTAAGTAAGGACCAGAACGAAATGAGTAAAGGAGTCTGTGGTAGAACTCAGTTGGCAGTGGCCTTAAGTAATTATCAAGGGAGCAGTGGAAGAGTCAGAATTAATAGTAGGAGCAGGAATTTTTATGTGAGGGAATTGTCAATTGCTATTGCAACCAATTATTTTAAAATTATCATTATAAAATATCAACTTTACATTTAATTAGGGTGAAGACTTAGTTTTAGTTATTAATGGTTCTTGGAAGTCAAACGTGTTTTCACACGTTTGACTTCCAAGAACTAACATGCAGTTTTTAAAATTCAAAAACATAAAAATGGATTCTTTACCTCATAATGTTACTACAAGGAAAACTTTTCTACTAAAAATTTGAACATTAATTATAAAGATATAAAGTGATTTTTGAAAAAGTAGAGTGTATTAGCACAAGTTTAATTAAGTTGAGGAGGTGAAAAGGTTGGCTGAGAGAAGCAAGTGTATATGTAGAAGAGTTACATTCCCTAAAAAATATCAGGAAATTAAAATTATGGTGTATTTATGCTGGTTTTACTAAAAAGCTTGTTGAATGCTGTCTCTTTCAGAGATACCTTTCATAGTTACCTTTAGTATCAATTATATTTAAGGTTTAGCGATACAAACTTGACCCATTGGAAAGACGGGAGTTTTTCAGAACCCATTGCTCTTTCTCTTTGTTCCGAGAGTACTGACTGCTCGAATTTGTACGAACCCATTACTTGTTGATATTGTCTCGAGCCTTTGCTCCTTGAGTTTGTTTCTTGATCTAAATTAATTCTTCCGTCTCTGGATGAAGAATTGTTTACCTTTTCTGACCTATCGCTGCTATTGAGCCACAAAGACCATCAATTCGGTTGCAAAGAGTGTTAAGAGGCCGTAAAGGTTCCTTGGGTGCCTCTCATCTCTGTGAAATGAAAACTCCTATTTTCCACCCCTTTTGAATAGATGATATAATTTACACTCTCTGACTTCTTTGTTTCTCTATTGGTGGCCATACACCCACCAATCATTTTCCGGTGTATTTTGTGAATCCCATGAATAAACCTGCTATTTAGCATTTGCTTAGAGCCATGTAAATTACCACAGTATTGTCTCCAGGACTTGGTCGAGTCTTATAAGAAACGCTTGACAGAAAACATTGGAGGTGCAACCGAATATTAGGCTCTCTCTATCTAATGTCCAAATATTCATTTGCAGACTATTTAACTGCTAGTTGATTATAAGGGTGTATGATAAATCTACATATATTATAGCTGAAAATAATTGAAATATACTTAAATGTATATATATATATATATATATATATATATATATATATATATATATATATATATATATATATATATATATATACATAAAGTCTGGCTCCATATGAAATGATCAAAGAAACTATTACTTAGCAAGAAAGTATTTGATTTTATGGCTTCAAATTCTCTTGATATGTTTGCCTTTAGTTACATATGCTATTGTTCTGGGACGGTTATTATAAGCAAGTGATTTAAGGTGGCCCCACAGAAAGTAATCTAAAGGTGTTAGATCTGGAGTTTTGGGTGTCCATTCAATTGGTCGACGTCGTCGAATCCATTTATCTCTAAATGTTTCCTGTAGAAATTCGCGCACAATCTTTGCAAAATGTAGTGGACCCCATCCTGATGAAACTACATAATTCTCCGATCATATGATGATATATCATCTAATGTAGGTGTAAGAAGGTTTGCCAGCATATACAGATAATAATCATCAGTCACAGTATCGGTGAAAAAATATGCACCAATTACCGTATCGCTAAACATAGCTGCCCATACCATAACTCTTGGAATGAATTGCTTGCGTCCTTCCTCTACCCAATATGGATTATCAGTAGCCCAATATCGTGCATTACGTCTATTGACATCGCTTTTTATGAATAAAATTGCTTAATCAGTAAACATGATACGTTTTTCCAGCTGCCTATGCTGCACAATATTCCACACGACGATCTCGATGATCACCATGTAATTCCTTGACTAACTGGACTTTATACGGGTGGAAATGATTGGTGGTTAGAATGAGCTGAACCCAACTCGTAGATACACATGTTTCCTCTGATAATTTTCGTATTAACTTACGGGGGCTTTGCTCCACATAATCTCTTACTAGTGCAGTTGTTCTGGGATCAGTAGAAGTTATTTTACGACCACTTGGTTGATCACAGACGCTTCCCGTTTCCTTGAAAAGGGCGAAGATCTCCCCGACAGTTCAGTAGTTAATTAGAAACCTTTCGAGACACTTGGGATTAAAATTATCTGCAACCGAAAGTGAAGCGGCGCCATCCATAAAAGAAACGGCTCTATTCTTTCTGCTCTGGTTAGCTTAGACACCATAATGTAACGATCCGAAAAATATAAAATAAATTAATTTCAAATCTTCAAATGTATAATCTAATGTCTAAAATCAATAATCTGCAAAATTATAAGATACATAATATATAATAATTAATAGATCCATTTTAAACCTTTAATTTACTGTACATTTCCTATGGGGCCAGACTTTTGAGACAATATATATATATATATATATATATATATATATATATATATATATGGGAAAAATGCAATGCACGCAAAGATACTATGCGGTTAGAATAGTAATAAGTAGCCACCTTCACACTGCATTCAGCACACCTTTGGGACAATCTTCATAGTGATTAAGCAAAGTTTAAAAGCAAAGATCCTACCAAACTTTAACAAAGTCTAGACGCAAAATTAATATAAGGATTTTTAAGTTTAAATTTCTTAAATCATTGATGAATAAACTTATAAACAACTTTTCTCCTCTGGTTCCAACCCTGGCCATATTTATGTAGGGCCTTCCCAAATTTCACTACCAAGGAATCCTCCCCCCTTCGCATTATACTTTCTCCTGACCCCATGGCTCCTCATAATTTAGCCAAATATATTGTTCCTTATTTTAATCCTTTAATCGTCACTAAGCAACAGATTAATAATAGTTACTCATTTGCTGATGAGTTCCCGAATTTCAATTTCCGAAGTCCTGACTTTACCTGCAGTTTTGATGCTCTCTCGCTCTTTACTGTCAGCAAAATTATTGAGATCATAAACCAAAAGGCTTTTCCTGAACCAGTATCTATATTCAACAACCTTACCCCTTGACTACTTCGTGTTATCCATAATCTATTTGTTAAGGATAATTACTTTTTATTCAACAATACCCTCTGCCAACAAACAGATGGTGTCGAGATGAGATTTCCGATTGTTCTTCTCCTTGCTAACATCTTTGTATGCAACTTGGAAAAAATCGCTGTCCGTGATTGCGCCGCTGAATTTAAATCAATCTTCTACCGCAGCTTTGCTGATGATACGATTTTAGTTCTTAGATACGTAGGACAATTTTTCCTTTTTAAAACTACCTCAAACAACTTCATCTTAACTTTAAATCCAGCCAAGAAAAAGAAAACTCAGTGACAAAAATAAAAAAAACTAGAAACAACAAAAAATCAGATGAACAAAACCTTTACCTAGTGTAATCTGCATTCGGGATGATTCTTTGTGATTAATCCTATTATTATATCTGTTGGATACAGGAGAGGAAAGAGACTCAAAAGGACAGGAATTAGTGTGTTGCCAATATCTTGCAAGATAACAATGGCGCCTTCGCACTGATTTCTGTATTTTGTATAATCAATTGTTTAAACGAGGGACATTGCGTCTCATATTAGATAGTTATATCTGCTGTTTAGGATGCCACTGAGTTGACTTATGGTAATAAGGCTACCTGTCAAGGTCCAATGAGTAGAAGACTACAATGTGAAATGAAATATTTAAAATGGTAAAAAAGCTGTGACGGCCCATCTGATGACGAACAATAATCTGGATTAGTTGTGGTTGTTAATGCATTACACGCCAGAAGATGACCTCTGCTCCCTCCGACCGCTTAGGGAATTATGGGAGAAAGCCTTTGATCCTACAACCTGTGCTGTAGGAGGCTCCGCCAACGTTACCACAATTAAGCTAAATAAAGCAACTTTACATATTTTCTGAAAACTATCATTCCGCTATTTGAAATTCCTTGGCAAACGCCCTTGAATAAAGAAAACAACCGAGAAAATTCGTCCGTCACTAAATCTTGAGCCTGGAATTCACCCTTGGCGGGAAAAGTGCGGCCACGATCTCAGACAAGAAGAAAAATCATCCATGTAAAAATAGCCCAAGAGGAAGAAGAGGAAACCTCAAAAATCGTAATTATGCACTCAAGGAATCATCGTAAATTCATGAGTGAGTATTACTGCAGAATAAAAATAGTTTATTTTTAATAAACTATGCAGAGAACTACACTCACACCGCACTGCTTAGAAAATTAATAGAAAAGATGAACAGGGTCAATACTAGCCATTTATCAGTTCAAGAGTACATGATACAGAAGATATTCCTGAATATGAGAGAGTGTGGTTTCTATGGTTTGACGGGCAACTTGAACTTTAGGGGAATGGTAAATGAGAGTTAATCACTTTGACATGGCGCATCCAGTGCAGTAAGAATATGGGATACCACAGAAGGCAAATTAATAATTCAAACGGAAAATAATAGCATAAGAGATTAATGTATTAAAGTTTCTTAAATAAGGATCAGAATCGCCACTATTTCAAGATCACAGAGAGAATTTCATATATTTTAGTGGTAACTTCTTCCTCATGGCAAGGTATTTTAATGTGGGATCTTTGACTCATTCCATTGAATTGTATCTTCTCCACCCATTCCTTTTAGTGCCTGAAAAAAGAACGAGAAACCCCCGAGAGTATTTTCTATTTTTTTTGTTTCTCGTCTGGCCATTCGACGCTGGTTTCTCATAAGAGAAATGTATAACAACCATTGCGCCCCGTTTAAGGAAACTCAGCTCTAATATGTATCGAGTCTAGTCAAGGGCAAGATAGTTTGTCGTGTATTTTATGAGCAGCAAAGAAAAGGTTATCAAGAAAGGATCAGCGAGACGCTTGTATGAGCCGATAGGCGACTGATTTAAAGGATGTTGATATATTTCGGATTCGGATCAATTCGCTGATGTGAAAATCGTGTCTATTTCAATTTTGGGATTTATTGACAACATTTTAATGACAAAAATGGGTGCTGAGAAGAAGGGCCCGGACACGAGACTGGAATGGTCAGCCAGGGTAGAGCTGTTTTGGAGCTTCATCCTAGGAATGGGCAAATTCTACTAAGTGCCGATTTAATGAGATCGTAAGAAATTAGTAGTAGCAACTCTTGGTTATTCTATTCAGCTGCTTTCCTTGAGGATTCTACCATTTAAAATGTTTAGAAGTGGGATCGAAACCATCTTAGGTGTTGTATAAAGCATTTCTTAAATATCCTGAAGACTATTTAGCAGAGATTTCTCAAGAGGACCCGACTCTTTTATAACCAGGGATTAGTTTAAGAGAGTTGTTCTTCTTCTGCTCACTTTAAACAACAAACCTTGATGTATCTAGTTTGAAGCATGGGTTTATTATACACGCCACTAGTATACACTTTTTATAATTTACTTATTAATATTTTAATTTCCAGCGATATAACACATATTGCATTTCAATTCCAAGGTTAAGACAAAAATACAATCCAAAGATTTCCGGACCATGGAAGAATTTACTTTAGTAATATTATTTTTTTTTATATCGTCACGACACAGTATAAAGGGAAAAGAGAAAATAAAAGAAAAAATGAAAGAAAAGAGGTGGGGGGCAGATGGCCAGAAACTTATTCTAAGGGCGCCAAATTGTCTTCATAGCCCAAACAAACAAAACGTTCGTAGGGGATTTTGAGGATCTGTCGAACTAAAGAATAAAAATGAAGAAAAACCCCACTGACTTTATAAATGAAATAATTCAGAATATTATATAAATAACAACATGAACTCACTCATGGCATTGTAATACGAAAATTCAATATATATATATATATATATATATATATATATATATATATAAAATGAAAAACTCACAAAGTATCACGTGAGGGTAGCAAATGAATGCAATGTCCCGCAGGAAAAAATGAAAAGGTGTTTCCAAGTACTTTCGAACTTTATTAAGTTCCTTATCAAGGATAACTACAAGAAATAGTATTATATTAGAGGTATATATACAAAAGAAAAGTATGAAAGACCGCCTCAAAAACAAGAAATCACCAATAAGGAAGAGGGAAGGGGGAAGGTAAAAAAACACATTAAGAATTACAAGAAGCAGGTAGTAAGGTCAAACCTTACTACCTGCTTCTTGTAATTTTTAATGTGTTTTTTTACCTTCCCCCTTCCCTCTTCCTTATTGGTGATTTCTTGTTTTTGAGGCGGTCTTTCATACTTTTCTTTCGTATATATACCTCTAATATAATACTATTTCTTGTAGTTATCCTTGATAAGGAACTTAATAAAGTTCGAAAGTACTTGGAAACACCTTTTCATTTTTTCCTGCGGGACATTGCATTCATATATATATATATATATATATATAAATATATATATATATATATATATATATATATATATATATATATATATATATATATATATATATATATATATATATATATATATCCATATGGAGCTCGGCCGTGAAGCCTGCATTTAATATTGAGGATAAATCCCAGAGCCACGAGAAACGGATGTAGCATCTTTTAATTTTTCACTACGTTTCGAAAACTACAAGTTTTCATCTTCAGGCTAGAATAAGTTTACAAAGTTAATATGTATGAAGAAAACTTGAAAAGGCCAACAAGACATTATTTTACAGGTGACCAATTACAGAATATCAGTAGAAAGTACTACAAGTTAAATTAAATATGACTTGGCAACAGTTAAATTTGCTTTAAGACTGACTCAAAAATTAGTTCATAAATTTAAAGATTATTGCAGAAATTAATTACAAACTAAGAGAAATTGACTTGGCATTATTTAAAGATAATAAATTTAACTGTTGCCAAGTCATATTTAATTTAACTTGTAGTACTTTCTACTGATATTCTGTAATTGGTCACCTGTAAAATAATGTCTTGTTGGCCTTTTCAAGTTTTCTTCATACATATTAACTTTGTAAACTTATTCTAGCCTGAAGATGAAAACTTGTAGTTTTCGAAACGTAGTGAAAAATTAAAAGATGCTACATCCGTTTCTCGTGGCTCTGGGATTTATCCTCAATATTATATATATATATATATATATATATATATATATATATAAGAGGTGCGGTCAATAGGTTTTTCAATTCCGATATAAGGAAGGTAGATATGAGGAAAAGTGTTTTATTATTTTTCAATATAACTACCCTCGAATTCAATGCACTTGCGCCACTTGTCCCTGAGGCTTCGAATTCCTGACAACCAGAAATTTCCCGACTGCTGTTCAATCCACTCTTGGATGGCAAGCTGGACATCTTCATCGTCCCCAAACCGGCGTCCACGCAGTGCAGCCTTGAGCTGGCGGAATAAAAAGTAGTCGCTAGGGATCTCAGTGATGGACCCACGTTTCATCACCTGTCACTACGCGTGACTCGAATCCCGCCGGGTCTTCGTTGTACAGGAGCAGCAGCTCCTCCGAACTTTGACGACGTTGAAGTCGATCATGGGGCGTGAGGTTTCTAGGGACCCAACGGTTAGAGACCTTGGTAATGGCTAAATTGTCGTGGATGATGTTGATAACACTTCCATGTGATATTCCAAGTTCTCGGTCGATTTCTTCGACCTTCACTTGTCGATTTTCGAGGATCATCCTCTCCACACGGGCCACATTGTCCTCGTTGGTCACGTCTAACGGGCATCCTGGACGGGGGTCATCTTCAAGGGACTCTCGACTAAGGCGAAACTCCCTATTCCATCGAACAATGGTTGCATAGGAAGGGGTGGTGTCGGTGCACACTGTAACCATGCGTTCATGGATTTCTTTTGCATTCTTGCCTTCCTTGGTCGGAAATTTGATCACTGTGTGGTGCTCAACCTTCTCCATTGTTGAAAAATTTGTTTTCTGACGATCTGCGATCAGCTACTGCTTCTTAAATAGACGAGGCAGGAGCGTGCGGCTGCAAGTCCTGACTTGTCATACCTTGGCCTAACACCCCCACAAACAGCCATCCCCCTTCCTCTGTTTTGCCCTACCGATTCGCAAAACTTATTGACCACCCCTCGTATGAATAAAGCTCACAAAGTGCACGTGAGTCAAAGTTATGCAGATACACCCACAAAGGAAAAGTGAAAAAAGATCCGAGTGCTTTCGTCTTTATTCTTAAAGGTATTTAAAGTCTTTAAGAATAAAGCTGAAAACGCTCGGAATCGTTTTTCACTTTTCCTTTGTGGGTTTATCTGCATATATATATATATATATATATATATATATATATATGTATGTGATTTTTCAATTTTATATATATATATATATATATATATATATATATATATATATATATATATATATATATATATATATATATATATATATATATATATATATATTTGCCCTTGCAAACAGCAGTGCTTATTTAGCATAATCCCAATGCTTTTGCTTGCAAAACCGAGCATCCCTTGGGACTCGTTTTTATTTGAATACATTTGCTTTGAAAGCTTTCCATGGCTAGTCGCACCAACATACCCACATTTAGTACTCATCAGCGAGGTCAGAATTCTCCTCTTCTCCAGAATAAGACGCTACTCTGTTTCTCGAGTCTGCCCCGCATCAGAAAACGAGCGAACGAATTCGACCTTAAAATCTTCGGGCATATTTGAAAGAGTTGCTTAAAATCTGGACAAACCCACCCCTATGCCATAATGTACCCTGGATGGCTTGACGTAAAATCCAGTGTAAGTCCCTTCTAATTCCGAGAAATAAGTATATAAGCTACAAATTTACTTGTAAAAAATTAGCTAGAGCTTGGAAAGAGTCATAGGCTAAACCCTTTTTAAGCCTAACTCATAAGATCCTACTTTGCGAGTCTTAGCAATTTTTAAAAAAATTAGTCAAGAACTTAATTAACAGACAAATAAAATGAATTTCGATAGATTCCATTTCCATCTCGTACTGAGAACATTATTAAGAGCTGGGATTCCCTCTACCTGGTGACAAGTTTCGGATTCAACCCGTTCAAGTTACAGAAGAGACCCCGTACCAAGAAGGAGAGATTGCCGCGTTGCGTTCAAGATTATCCGTTGCGCCAACCAGTGTTGAACCCCAACACTTTTAACAATTAACCATCAACATAATGGACCTCAAGGAAAGAATCTACCAAGCATCGGTGACTTCAATCTTTTTACAGTAACAACAAAATTAAATTATCCTAGTTAAGTTGACAAATATACATAATTCATTGGCTCAAAAGAATTATACCTAATTATGATTAAAATGTTCACAATTGCAAGGTTTAACAATACCCAAACAGGTAAATAAAATAGAGGAGACCAGCTTTTTCCAAAAAGTCACATAAACTACAGTCGGAGGTAAACGAACCCGTTCCGGGGGTAAGTGGTAGCGACCACAGTTGTCCCAGGACTGTGACAGGTAAGGTGCGAGATGATCCCTCAGATTGGGATTTTCAACGAGAATGTGCCGAAAGGCCTGGGGGACCAAACAGTCTTCGTAGTAAGGTACAGGGGAGCAATCCATCCAATGGTGGTGCTTCCTGATTGTGTGCCCAATTCGAAGACATCAAAAAGAGAGCTGATGGCGCCGAGACATCCTGAAATGCTGAAGTATTTCCTGTCAGGTAGTCAGCGTGAGGAAGAGTAAAACGTTGGCCTATTTACCCAGTTCTTACGAACTCTTTGGTACCCTCATAGACGCGATCATCCCCTGCCATTCCTACATGTCATGGAGCCTCTACAGAAGATAATCTCTAAATTCTCCAAGTAAACGGCATCCGCGACGTCACGAATATGCAAACCAGAGGTACGGCCATTTCAATTCTCAGATAGCACCCATGCCGCTTTATGAGTCTATAAATATCACGATCCGGTCTCCGAATCGGGCACGATGCGTTATCTACGGTATCGAGCGTTGTATACGTGTACACATTTACGGCTCCAGCGTGGCACGAAGTGTGATCGAAAGAAGTCTAACGCAATACTTCCGGAGCTGTTGAAACCTCGCGAGCAGATGCTTAGCGATAAATAGCCAAAGTTGGTAGCTTCTAGTGTGGTGACCTGGGAAGAAACATAAACTCCCTCTACCTGAGAACTTACATTGAGCTCTGGAATGAGTTGCTTAGCCCTATCATTATTATTATTATTTGAGATAATGAACACAAAATTCTTGTGGGAAAAGCCTAGAGGCCATGAACTGGAAAACAAGCTCCCACAGAACACAGTGTCCATATATCAAGTAAGAAAGAATGAATGCTAGAAGAAAGAAATTGAAATGTGTAAATAAATAAATAAGTTTAAAATTATTAAATTTAAATCAATATTAAAATTATGAGGCAGTAGCACCCACCCTTAATCTAGCATTTCAACCTCGTTTGAAGATATTAAGATCTTCCTGCATAACTTCTGCAGGAAGATCATTCCACTGCTTTACCGTACTTGGCAAAGAGCAAACATGAAACTGAGAAGTGCGGCAGCGGGAAATGCATAGTGCATGTGGATGTTGTCCATCCACAAACCTTGTTGCTCTAGCAAGAGGCAGGTGCTCAGGAATTAAAAATGATAGTGGCAATTCCCTACTGAAGTAGTATTTATGGAATATCGACAAACATGAAATCATTCGTCGATGATCCAAGTCATAGCTAGCCCCATCAGGAAAAAGAAACCTGCCTCCCCGAGCAACCGTATCTAAGAGAGACAGATCTCTGGCAGATGCGGATATCCAAACTGAAGGACAATACTCAAGAAGAAGGAGAACAAAGGACCTGAAAAAAGTGGCATTAATATCTTCATTATTATAGATATATGATGCCTTACGTACAATACCAGGTCTTCGGGCAGCATTAGCAGATACATTTAAAAGATGCTTCTCAAAAGTCAGGTGAGAATCATAGGTAATGCCAAGGATCGTTAGGGATTCCGACTCAGCAAGAAATGTATCTCCAACACAGAGTGGAAGATGAGGCGGCTCATTGGTATGAGTTTTAATAACAAAGAGGGTCTAGTTTTACTTGAATTAAGATTCATACCCCAACGATCACACCATTTCCTATTTTTTTCTAAATCGCGATTTAGACTCATGGCAACTTGGTTTCTCATTGCTGGAACCTGACTACTCCAACAAGTGTAGTATCATATGCATACTGAACAACTTGTTTTCAATACCTTGTACCAAATCACTTGTATATACTAAAAACAACAAAGACGCAAGAACACTGCCTTGTGGAACTCCAGACACAACACGTCTAGGTTCACTAAAAACTCCATCTACGACAACACGTTGCTGCCGATCTTTTAAAAAGTCATTAAGTAGAGCTAGGAGGTAGCTACCTATTCCAAGGTTTTGCAGTTTAAAAACAAGTGCTTTATGGTTAACACGATCAAAAGCAGCACTAAAATCAATTTGAACTTATCTAGATTCAAAATCCTTGTCAAGATTATCTTGCATACTACAAGTCAAATCTAAAAGAGCATCACAAGTATCCGACTGCCTCCTATATGCATACTGACTTCTAGCCAGTAAGCCATTCGATTCCAGGTATCTATACAAGGGCCTAGATATCAGCTTCTCAGTAACCTTAGAGAGCACAGGAAGTGTTGAAGTAGTCCTGTATTGACTACAATCGAACGATAACATGCCCTTAGGAATAGGCACAACATTGCTCAATTTACGATTATCAGGAAAGGTGCTTCGTCTAAATAAAAATCTATATAATCTACTTTAACTTAGGTACTAAATCAGTAGACATCTTTTTAAAAAATAAAGGGAATAGTTGTCGGGATCGACTCTGCTCCAGCAATCAAGACTGTCAAGTAGCTTTTTAACATCCCTTGCACGAAAAACAAACCCAATCAAACGAGGCTCAGGATGGCAAGTGTCAGGGAGAGAAACTTCTTCAACTAACTGCTTGGCTTCAAAAGCTCGATGGAGTAACTCTGCCTTTTCTTTTGCACTAGTTGCTAGCTTCCTATTTGGCAGAAGTAGTGGAGGGATAGTAGAAGTTTTAGAGTAAAAAATAGCAGATTATAATTTAGTCCACCACAAATGAGGCTGTCTGATCTCTGCCGACTTACTCTTCAGATTATCATTATATAATCTCTCAGCCCGATGGTAAATTCTGTTGGCAGTACGCCGAGACTGAACAAAGATTTCGAAGTTTTCTCGAGCCTGATTACTCATCTATACATTAAATTTTGTTTGCTTATCATAGTAGGCTCTTCTACAGGATTTATCAAACCATGGCTGGTCGTTTGTACTAATCCTGATAATTCTACTGGGAACATGCCTGGCCAAAACAGTAGATAACATATCATTCACCTTAGCCATTGGATGTGGGTCAAATATTGCATCCAAAATATTCAAGGCTCGACAACTCTCTTCACAACCAACCCAATCAGCTCGAGATTTAAACCAAACTCGTTTTTTGATCGTGGCATTCGGAATATGGTGATTAACAGCTATGTCCATTCTAATGGAACAATGAACTGATGTCCCCAAGTTTTCACAGATCTTTGCATCTACAACAGCTGAAACATCTGTGAACACAAGATCTAGTCTATTAACTGAAATATGGGTGGGTTCCTGAATCATCTGGAGACGATCAGCAGTAGTGCAAAATTCATAAGCTGACCTACCATGCTGATCAGTTACATTAGAATTGAGCCATTCTTTATGCTTTGCATTACAGTCCCCACTACTTACAAAACAAGCTTTCCTATCTCTTGATTGAGCCAAGGCAATACATCTAAAAGACAATCATAAATAGAGTCATCATGTCCTGGGTTACGGTACAAAGCAAATATATATATATATATATATATATATATATATATATATATATATATATATATATATATATATATATATATTAATATTTACTATAAATCTTAAAAAATAAAACTTCATGACACTTGCATTCTAAATTCTTTTGGCGATAAATTGGTAGGCCATACCTCGAAAATACTGCCATACCCTGAGCTCCTGGCGTATTTCGACCATAAATAAAATCAGGGCCAGAAAACGCTGGAATAAGGAATTCTGAATTAGATTTATTACTTGTCACTAGGGTTTCTGCAAAGAAAAGGATGCCATAATTCTTTGCATGAGCCTGAAGATCTAGAAAATTTGATCTTAAACCCCGAATATTAGAATAGAGGACACTGCATTTCTTCTTATGAAAATGAGTAGCAGGTCCAGGGTTCAACTCAACATCTCCAGAAGAATCAGAAACAAAAGCACCAGTTAAAGGTTTAAAACAAAAATATTTAATAAAGCAACAAAGGTAAATCAACAACAAAGTAAATATAGTCAAAAACAACAATATTTATAAAGGATTGGGAAGCAAAAAATCCATAAGCAACTCTAAAAAACCCGGAAAAACTGGTCAACATGACAGAGCCGGGACGCCATGCAAGGCAAAATATCCCCAGAATCGCCACAAGACTGGGGGAGGACATGTGGAATGGATTTTGAAATAAATAAATAAAAAAAAGATTAATAGAGAATGAATAAGAATATAACAAAGGCATCCACCTGAAAAACCCACCGAGCAGCCTTGCTTATCTAATCAGCCTGCCCTACACACCTTTTGAAAAAATCAGGTAAACGATAAGAAAAGAAAGTCAGACACGACTGTACCATCAAGTAGGGAACCCAAACCTAAGACTATGGAAGGACTTGGTACAAAGACTATGGCACCCCAATAGTGAGGGAACAATGGTTTGATTTTGGAGTGTCCTTCTCCTAGAAGAGTTGCCTACCAGGGCTAAAGAGTCCTTTCTACCCAAACTGGCATGGCTTTATATCGGAGTTTTCCTTCTCCTAGCCTTTGCCTGAGGAGGCATATCCTACAAGGCAGCAGGGGGTTTGAATTCAAAGTTTTCTTCCTCCTAGCCTTTGCCTGAAGAGGCCTACCCTGCAAGGCAGCAGGGATTGGAGGCCGATTATACCGTAGAGGCTTTATATTATTTAGGACTTAGGACCTATGCCGAATGCACTCCAATTAAACCCCCGTAAAAGCTTAGGGTATTATTAGCACATCTCCGGTAGAGAGCAGATGCAAATCTAGCAGTTGGTGACTGCGTATGACGCAAAGTGAGTGGCATATACTCGGAATCGACAAGCAGGCCATCTATCAATAGGGGACGTGCTAAAGTTACTGCTATTCAAGCGGAGAGTGGTGCGCTAGATCGAGCTACACTCCACAATTCACGCTCAGCTATGAATGCGTAAAAGTCGCATTCATAGGCAAATTTAGAAGAACAAAGGAAGGATATAGTAACAAAGCGGTAGCCGTATTAGCACCCCAAGTAATGAACATCATGAAACGAATAATGTCTATGGAGCGGTTACAAGAGATGCTTAGGCTGAGGATATGTGCTTTTCCAGTGAGGTGCCCCTTAAAAACAAGAGCAAATAAAAGGTACGAATTTAACACATCCAGGTGAACTCCGCATAAGGGAAAGTCTGGGTCGGGGTAGAAAATCATAAAACAATAAAAAAAATACAGTACGATATGATTAAATTGTTATAGTCAGTAAACTTATTAGGAAATCATAAAATCTTTGAAAACAAGGAAAGTTGAATATGATTTCTAATTACAGAAGTTTCTTTTCTAGATAAATTTCTTCCTGTGCGATGGCTTATTCCTTTTTGAGAACAAAACCTCTCTTTTAATGAGCGAACCGTACTCACAATATAGGTTCCTTGCAGAAAACAAGGACAAATAAAAGCATAAACAATACGGCTGATCATCTCAAAGGGAAGTTTGTCTTTGGAGGAAAAGAAACTAACTATGGAAAGTGAGTTGACAAAAGTGATTTTGAAGTTAGTGTGAAAAAATTATTTTGGGAGCAATTTGTTGAACTTTCGAGTGAATAATTTATTGAAGGGTCCCATTTCAGGCACTACGAAATATTTTTTTATTTTTTAGAACATCATATAAGAGAGAAGATGGAGAGTAAATTTTGTTTAGAAAATTATTGATAAATCTGTCAACCAAATGTAGGGGGGAGCAATTATTTTTTAAATAAACTTTAGAGTTTGGAATTCATTAAGCATTAGGTAATAAGTAGAGGAGAGATGGCAAACTCTATATATTAAAGATTTTATTGCACTTAGTTTATATGGCAAGTCATAATGGCTAAAAAAAATTATTCCAAGGCCACTAAAGGTAGGCTTTCTGTATATTGAGGTAGTTAGTTTGTCGGTTTTTTCTATAATGACGTCTAGGAAAGGAAGTAGATTGTTACTCTCTAATTCACTGGTATATTTATTGTTGGGATGAAACGAGTTTATAAAATTGAATAATTGGTTGGTTTGATCTAAATTATTAAAAATAGCAAAGAAATCATCCACATACCTACGGTAAAATATGGGTTTAAAATCTAAAGGTCATCGTTTCTCAAAGTTGTTTTCAAGATGAAGCAGGGAAATGTTTGCTGCTATTGGTGCCATTGGTGATCCCATTCCTACTCTGTCTATCTGTTGGTACAATTTGTTATTAAATAAAAAATAATTCTTATTAAAAATAATCCTTAAAATGGACTTGAAATTTTGACGAGAGAAATTGTGAATTTGTTAAAAGTTAGGTTCAGAATAATATCAATTGTTTCATTGAGGAGAACATTTGTAAAAAGTGAAGATATATCGTAACTGACTAAGAACTTTGAGGCGGAAAAGTTGTGTGACAATAATTCAGTAACAAAAGAATAGCTGTTTTTTTTATAGTGTATTGACCAATGGCTAACCCAGAGAGTAAATTAGCAACATATTTAGAAAGGTTAAAAGTAGCAAGGGCATAAGAAGCCAGAATTGGTCGCAGAGGAACATCAGCTTTGGGTAGCTTGGGAAGGCCGTAGAATAAGCTTAGCCCAGATCCACTAGCATGGAGTGAATCATAAGTCTTCTGGTCTATAAATTTAGAGGAATTTAGAGTAAGACCCTGTTAACTTTATCTTCTATTTTCAGAGCTATTTTTGTAGGTGTTTCAGAGAGCAGTTTAAATTTTGCTGTCTCCATAAGTATTGATTCCATTTTGTGTACATAGTCAGTTTTATTTAGTAGAACAACTCCATTGCTTTTATCAGGTTTGGTAATGAAAATATTTGGATTATTATATAGGGATCTCAGCGTTTTAATATCACTGTTTCCAGAGGTGGGCGGTCCGACTATCCGATTAATGGGACTCGCATTTTCGAATTGGATAATCGAATCGGACTAACTTCCGCCAAAAATCGGATAATAGCAATCGGACTGCCTAAAATTGAAAGCAATTTTAGATTAATCCAGGTCGACGTCCTCTTTGTTTTTTTCGCGAAAGCAGTTTCTTGATAATTTTTTTTATATTTCTCTCAAGTAAATATTTTTTCGTTTTATTCTATTCTATCCATCCTTTCGTATTTTCTCTATAATATAATGCGTAAAATATAATGATTAATTATTAAATCATATATAATAAAAAATTTATATTTTACAAGTATAAAGTAAGTATAATACGTGTTTACTTTTGGTTTTTCGTACGCGTTTCATATCGGTTTAGCCACCTCTTTGTGGACATGGACCTTTTGATGGCTACGGCGCTGCACCCCCACGACAAGCTCACTACGTTCAGGGCCATCTACAAGAGACAGGACAATAAGGTCTACTGCAACCTGGTGAGGGACAAGCTCATCAATAACTTTCTCGCCCTCGTCCAGCCTGACAAGCACCTGGACCCTGCCATCCAGAAGGGACCCCAGCCAAGCTTCAGCAGCACGCACTACCTGTTCGCCATGGAGGATAGGCAGCAAGAGGAGAGCCTCGAGCAGAAGATCAGGGAAGAGGTTAACAACTGGTCGAGGAAGCCGCTAAGGGGAAACCCGATGCTCTCGCCCAATCTCTTCCCGATCGAGTTCCTTGATGCTTGGGTAACTCTCTTCCTCAAGTATAACTTCGAGGCCCTCGTCTTCATGAAGGGCAGCCTCCAAATCCTCAAGAAGGCCCACGAGGTGTAAAAGGAAGACGAGGACTAAGCTGGCGAGCTTAGAGTAGACTAGAGTGGAAAACTTTAAATATTATCAGGTAAATATGGAACAAAGTTGTTAGTTGACCCCATCTTTTTTTTCTGAGAGAATATATTAGTATTGCTGTGTTTATTTTGTTTAATATGTACTCTATAGTTTATTTTTTTATATTATATTTTAATTAAAATAAAATGTTTATTTTTTATCTTAAAAGCTTGGTTTCTATTTGTATTAGTTAGAAATGGCTTATTTAGGGTAAAAAAGCATTAAATTCCCCTTAGAAACATTGATAATCCCTTTAAAAACTTTGAATCGCTTTTAAAAGTATAGAATCGGATAATCGCTAATCGGACTTAGATTTTTGGCACCCGAATCGGATAATCGAATCGGACATGATGGGCTGGCGAATCGGTAATCGCTAATCGGACTTCAATTTTTTCGAATCGCGCCCACCTCTGTCTGTTTCTGAACATAAGATAATTTTATTTTACTTTTGTTAGTTCGTGATAAAATTCGTGTGCTACTTCTGAAAAGTCAGATTCAAATCTACTGTAGTCGTAGTTTATGGATAATTTGAAAATATCGTGTAAATATTTTTCAAAGTATAAATAGCAGGAGGGATATTTGAAGTTGGGCAGCTTAAATTGGAAACCCAAAGATAATAGGAACTCTTCTCGTGGAGACAAGCGATAGCTATATAGATTTTTTACATTATTACCATTGGAGAAAAGGTCAGGTTGAGAAAGGCCTAATTTGTGAAGTTTTTGTTATGAATCCTGGATACTTGTCGAGAATACCTTGAGATATCATGGAAATTTAGGATAAGAAAACATCTGAAATCCTAAAATGAAAAAAAGAGTGCGTAAATTAAGTTTAGAGCGTTCAAAAATTGGGACCATATGAAGATCTCTCCCCCCCCCCCCAAGTACCCAACTGAAGATCCATACCCCCAGTTGCGCTCATATGAAGATCCTCCCCCCTAACATTTTAATATAAATAAACGAAATAAGGAATAAATAATGAAACATTATTCAGATAACTCTTTTTTTACACTAAATAGTGCAGGAAATTTGTGTACACAGGTTCTTAAAAAAAAAATTATCACACTAAATATTGCAAGGAAATATGAGTACATAGGTTATCAAAAGCATTCCTGAAGAAACGGTCACGCCACATAAATTCTTGAAGATAAGAATTCAAGAAGTCCCGCCTGCATCCTCGCATCATGCTGATATGTGCTTTATGTTTGTTCGAGTACGATTCTATGGCCTGAGTGTGGACACCAGTTTGCGGATCCACAAAATTGAGTGAATGATTTACTGTCCTCTGTGTGAAGCCAAGTCGTTGTATAGCAATGCATGCCTTCCACTCATCACTGTGGATTATCGATCCCCGTTGCGCTACTGCTTGCATTATAGGAAGAAGTGTGGCAGCATCCCTTTTGTCCACGATTTCCATGTATCCTGTTCCTGGTGAGGTGCTGGTATCGACCATTCCAAACACCCAGATAGGAGTGCGAGGTCCTCTGCCCCGATGATGCTTTGGTTTGTGAGAAAAACACGATTCTTCGATATGCACAATTGTTCCTGGACCACCAAGTTGCACTGGGTTGGCCTGAAGATATCTACTGCACACTTCCAGGAAAAAAACTGTAGCAGTCGATCATGGTCTTCTCAGAAACACCAACTTGATGGCTTGCCCTTGATTCACCAATACGTTCACTCCACATATAGATTGCATGAACCCAGGTCTGAAGCGTTAATCTAGAGTTGAAAAAAAACGATCCAGTCCTTATAGATACTGTAGATTTATACTAAGCACAATCTTTGGTCTGGCATTTCCAAGCATTGGATTTGGCATACTTCGTCTAGTTCATTTTACTATCACAAGAGGGACATTTCACTTCACTTTTCAGCATTCTGCGTTGCTTAAGCAAACTAGTAACTGACAGAGAATCTTCAGTTAGCAAGGGCAGCATTATTATTTTTAATCCAAAGCATTCGATATTCATCTATTTCTGAACTTCACCATTTTGTTTTGTCAAACTTTATATGAATTCTTTGAATAAAATTGGTATGTTTTTGCATGTTTCTAAAATCAAGATATTCTTATTATTATTATTAGTGGTGAAGTTCAGAATATTTATAAAAAATGGATCATATGAAGATCCTCCGAATGCCGAAGTGAATTTGGAGAATTATCAAACTTATTTCGATTTAGAATTTATCTGGATGATTTTTGCACCCTCCCCAATTTACTGGAAAATCTCCCACATGAAGTCTTCTCCTTCTTTAAATAATGAGAGTTTTATGGTCCTCCCCCAACCTACTCGGGGAGAAGGATCTTCATATGATCCAAAAATTGACTAATGGGCGCTCGTATGACCTAACCTTGAATTGAATTTCATTGTTTAACAAATAATCTAGAGAAAATTTGTAGAATTCGGAATAATATAGGGATTTCCGATAAAGCTTGACATAGACAAAACTGAAATAGACAAAATTGCCATACACATTACCAGTGCGACAAATTTCAGGAAAGGTACAGTCAAGAAAAGATTTCCTAAGTCTTCTCGATAACTTGGAAAAAGTTCGGTTGTTCTTGAATCCTTAAAGTCCATGTTTCTTGTAAATATAGTCATATTAGTTGCTGCTGACCACTCTGATCTTCAATTTCACGGCGAAGGTAAGAACAGACAGGACGCTCAATTACGTGATTTATTTATTATTGGGAAACAACGTTTCGGGCGTATCGCCCATCTTCACCTTCTAAAATCATAAAACAATAAAAAAAATTGCATATTTTAAAATATTTTATTTACATATGATATTAATATCTTTCATTTTTATAATGTAAGTTTCATCACAATTTTTAGTTTTTATATTTTTATTCACCTAATTTATATTTTACTGTCTTAATTTTTTATCGTTTTATGAAATTGTATTAATATAGCGTTTAATTTTTACGCCCCTCCTCTGTGTAAACGTTTCACCTTTTCCCTGTTTTTAAAGATTTTATGAATTCTTAATAATTTACTGACGATAACAACTTAATCATATCTTACTGTATTTTTTTTAGGATTTTCGAACCTGAAGATGGGCGATACACCCGAAACGTTGTTTCCCAATAACAAATAAATCACATGTAACTGAGGCGTCCTGTGTGTCCTTACCTTTGCCTTGAAATTGAATATCAGACTGGTGAGGAGCAACTCATATGACAATATATATATATATATATATATATATATATATATATATATATATATATATATATATATATATATATATATATATCATCACTAACTCTATAATTAACGAATGGGATTTTTTTGAGTATTTAAATATTAATTTAATCATAGTTTGGTTATGACTTTTGTTTCTTTATCAAAGTTATTTCTAATAATTCTTTTATAATATAAAAAAACAAAATGGTTAAGTGTAGAAATAAATATAAGTATCGACATTTTGTGAATTTTTTAAAACCCAAAGAATTACAAATGTTAAAGTCCAGAAAATTTACTTTTATATATCTTCTTCTATAACTATATTTTAGCACCGTGATATTTTAAAAGGGGGGAAATTTAGTTTAGAGTTCCTTTTTAAAATGATTATAATTAGCAAAGTTAAGAAAAGTTATAAAAATTTAACCATGGCTGCTTTTTTTTAGATTTTAAATTTTAATCTTAGGAGCGGAGCGCAAGCTCCCCCCGTAGGAGAGAAAAAACAAAACAAGACAGAGAAAGATATAGTGTCAGAGGAAGCAAGAGAAAGACAGGGAGTGACAGAGGTGATAGAGAAAGTATGACAGAGAGAGAGAGAGAAAGAGTCAGACAATTAAAGAGAGATACAAACAGAGAGTGAAAGAGAAAAGGGGAGAGTAAGAATATTAAAGAGAGAGGGAGATATATATATATATATATATATATATATATATATATATATATATAT
Organism: Ceratothoa steindachneri; assembly: GCA_963969495.1. NCBI lineage: Eukaryota > Metazoa > Arthropoda > Malacostraca > Isopoda > Cymothoidae > Ceratothoa > Ceratothoa steindachneri. Next base: position 67,473,510 of record OZ018325.1, on the reverse strand, counting down.
ATAGAGAGAGAGAGAGAGAGAGAGAGGGAGAGAGAGAGAGAGAGAGAGAAAGAAAGATAGATATATATACATATAATGATAGGCAGAAAGATAGCCATACATTCAGAGAATGATTAAGATAAAGACTGTAAGGAAGAGAAACAGAGCAAGAGACATAGAAATGGAGACAGATAGACATAGATTGAGAAAGAGAAGAGGCACTGAAAGGCATGGCAGAGTAAAACCGAAGCAGGACATTTTCTACAAAATCAAAGTGCAAGTTTATTTGTTATTATTTTTCAGCGCGCTTTTTTTTTATCTAACGTAAAACAAGTCTGCGTTAGGATTTGTCATCATCCATTTATTAAGTCTGCCTTTAAATGCACCTATACTAGTTGCGTTAACTACATCATCTGGTAGATTATTCTAGATTCTCATGGTTCTGTTGAAGAAGAATTTCGTTTCGTCTGCCAGAAAGGGGCTTCCCTCAAGCTTAAGGTTGCGACAACGCGTTGATTTATTTGATATAAATTTATAAATTTTTATTAGTTTATATTTCCAAGACCATGAACGATTTTAAATACTCTATCATATCCCGCGTATGCGCCTATGTCTAAGAGAGAATAGATTTAGAGCTTTAAGACTGTCCTAGTACTTCTTTGTTCTCAAGTGAGGAATCATATTGGTCATTCGAAGCTGGACTCGCACACTTGATGTGTCGCACTTTAGATGCGGTAACCAAAACTGCACGATTCATTCCAAATCTGGCCTCACAAGTGCATTATAAAGTCTTAGAATACACATTTTATACTTGTTTTGAAATGTAAGATCTATGAGACCAATCATCCTGTTTGCCCCTTTCACTGCCTTCATGTATTGTTTACTTCATATAAGGTCGCTGGGATTTTTTCCCGCTAATTTTATAATTGGTTCTCACGTTGTTTTTACCAATGTGGAGGAGCTGCACTTGGCGACGTTAAAATTCATTTGCCATTTGCTTGCCAATTCAACCAGTTTGTTTATGTCTTCTTGAATCAGTGCACGGTCTTCGGATGTTTATGCACGGCCACTGATTTCGGTATCTTCTGCAAACATTAATAACTTGTTCATTATTCCGATGTCTCTGTCGTTAATGTAGATGAGAAAGATTACTGGTTCAAGCAGTCATCCTTGAGGCACACCACTTGTTACTGGAATATAGCTGTAGGAGCTGCCACAAATTACTACTCTTTGACTTCTTTTACTATTACATGAGCTTCAATTTTGTCAATGCTGTGAATCTTTTATAAAGCTTTTTGTTTGTAAAAGGTCCACAATTTTGTTTCTCATTATTCTTTCAAATAGTTTTCCAATTACTCAGGTTAAACTAATAGGGCGGTATTTTTCGGCACAGGAGGGGTGTCCGTTTTTGAATATTGGTGTAACATTCGCAATTTTCCAATCGTTAGGTACAAAATTCGTTTCTAAACTTTTATTGAATGTACGTGTCAGGGGTACAGTGATTGTTTCGCGTATTTCGTATAAAATGCAAGAGTGAATACCGTCTGGAACAGGAGAACTATTTACGTTATTTGCTTTCAGGCCTTCTCTGACTTCGTTTTCAGAAATACAATTGTCATGCAATGGTTGTTCATTGTTGTCGAACAAATCCACGAGAGCTGGATGTTGGTATCATATTCAGTAATAAGCAGAGAAGCGAAAATTTATTGAGAATTTGGGCCATCTCCCCATTATCCTTTACGGTGTCGTTATCTTCCGAGAGGAGCGGACTAATCGATAGGGAGGTTGTCTTTTTACTATTTACATAGCTGAAGAATAACTTAAGATTGGGTTTTACTTGCTGAGCGATAGATTTTTCTAAGTTTCTTTTGGAGGATTTTGGAGAGAGAGAGGGAAAACATCGAAAAGAATGCATAGAGAAAGTCATAAACAGAGATAGAAAGAGTGACCGAGAGAAAGAGATATATATATATATTCAGAACCTGAATGAGATATTGAGTGAGACAGAGAGAAAGAAAGATATAGAGAAAGACTGACAGAGAGAGTACATATAGAGGGAGACAGACAACGTGAATAAAACGAAAAGAGAAATATAGACTGACAGAGATAGACATAGACAGACTGATAGAGAAACAGACACAAACATGATACAGACAGAAGGAAAAAGACAGAGAGAGGGAGAGAGAGAGTTAGAAGGAGTTACAAGGAAAGAAGGTACCCTAGGAGACCTTACGGTCCATTCAAAGAGGGTAACTTTGGACTAGCAATCGAGCGGGCACATGGCTGCTCAATTGTTTTGCGTCCCTAAACGGCTACTTTTCAAGACTTTGTCTAGTCTTGACTTGAACTGGTCAACAGATTCACTGTTGACAACTTCCACTGGAAGTGCGTTCCACTTACCGCAGATACTGTAGGTACAAAAATGTCCACACAGATTGCGGTTGTAACGCTTCAGTTCAAGTTTGAAGCCGCGATTGCGCGTTCTGTTCTCACTCAGTGTGAAAATATCCCGGTAGTCAACATTGTCGAACCCTCGAAGTATTTTGAAAACTTCGATGAGCTGACCACGCAGTCTACGGGTTTCCAGCGAGAACAGATCTAATTCCCTTAATCTATCCTCATAACTTTTATGTCGGATAGAGGAAATCAGTTTGGTTGACCTAGCTTGTACGCGTTCCAACCTTGCGATGTCCTTTTGGAACGAAGGACTCCAAAATTGTACGGCATACTCCAGGTGCGGCCAAGCCAACAAGTTGTACAGACAAAATACTATCTCTCTGTTACGGTATCCAAACTGGCGCTTTATGTAGCCTAACATCCTTTGGGCTTTCTTCTCTGCCTCGATGCACTGTTTCGAGAACTTGAGGTTGCTAATGATAGTAACACCCAAGTCCTTCTCAGTGTCACTCGATTCAAGAGCAGTGCCCTTAAGGATATAATGAGATTGGGGGTTTCTGTGGCTGATATGCATTACTTTGCATTTCCCCACGTTAAAAGGCATTTGCCACGTGTCCGACCACTCTCCAATCTTTCCAAGATCTTCCTGCAGGCGGGCAGTATTTCCATCCTTTGCAACGTTCATACCAAGCTTGGTATCGTCGGCAAATTTTGAAATCTTGGCAACCATGTCACAGTCTATGTCGTTGACATAGATGATGAATAGTAGTGGTCATAGGACAGAACCTTGAGGCACCCCGCTAGTAACGAGCACCCACTCAGAAGCCTGTCCATTCACCACCACCCGTTGCCGTCTGCCACTTAGCCAGTTCTCGATCCAGCCGGCTACTTTTCCGTCTATGCCCAGCCCTCGCACTTTTTGGAGAAGGTGGCGGTGTGGTACCTTATCAAAGACTTTCTGAAAGTCTAAGTAAACCACATCCACCGCCTTATCCCGATCGTGCTCACTGAACACAAGGTGAAAGAATTCCACAAGGTTCGTCAGGCATGACCATTGCCTTCGGAAGCCGTGCTGGGAACTCCTCAGTAGCAGGGTTGACTCTAAATACGACGTTATTTTCTCCACCATCATGCTTTCCATCAGTTTACTGACTATCGAAGTCAGGCTGATAGGTCGGTAGTTTGACGGATGGCTGGGGGCTCCTTTCTTCAAGATCGGAGTCACCTCCGCCTCACGCTAGTCTCCAGGAACGCATCCGGTCCGGATTGACATATTAAAGATAGCGCACAGATGTCGTGATACTTCATCTCACACTTCCTTCAACACTTTAGGTAGAAACCCGTCCGGTCCAGGTGACTTATTCGTCTTTAGGTCAGCGATCTTTTTCTTTATTTCTCCTTCGGTGAAGTCCATTGCCTCCAGCTTTTCCCCCCGAGTAGTAATCCGTAGGCTGGGGGATGGGACCACACTCTTTAGTAAACACTGAGGAGAATTAGTCATTGAGAAGGTTAGCATTCTCTGCATCTGACTGAGTTAATGCACCCTCCTCGTCCACTAAGGGCCCAATCCTACGATGGATTGGTTTACGGATATTTACATAGCCGAAGAACTCCTTGGGAGTCTCCTTGCAGAGTCTCGCCACTCGGAGTTCCTCAGTACGCTTAGCCGCCCTTATGCTGGACTTTACTCTCCTGGCTAGCCTCCGGTACTTGTCAAAGGCACCCGAGATCTTCGATCGCCGGTACGCATTTTTCTTCTCCCTAAGCAGTTGGCCGATTTCTCGATTAAACCATTTTGGTTGAACACAAGACCGACGGAGGCATTTTAGAGGGATGCAACTTGATTGAAGACTCACAAATTTATTTTTGAAATTGTTCCACGAATCCTCAACCTCTTCGCATACCGCTAGCCTTACATCAGTCAGCCCAGCACAAAGGCTTGCAAAGTCTGCTTTTCTCAAGTCAAGTTTCCTTGATTGACTGGCAACATACCTTACCTTCGGGATCTTGACGCTAAATCTAACTAGCTGGTGATCACTGCCACCGAGCTCTTCGCCTACAGAGACATCCTCAACGATATCATCCTCAGAGGTGAAGACCAAGTCGAGGATATTGTCTCCTCTCGTCGGTTCTCTGACCCATTGAGTGAGGAACTCGTTGTTGGCGAACTCCAGGAGTAGCGCGCTCTCGCCACAGGCTTCCCTGGTTTCCTAGTCAACTTGTCTGTTGAAGTCGCCCATAACGATGCACACTTTGCCTTGAACAAGCTCACCCAGCAGCTGGTACAGTTCCCTGTCCTTCTTAACGGGTTAGGAAGGGGGTCTGTAAAGTACCAGGGTCCTGTATTTGACAGAACCTATCTCTAGGTCAACGCCTAGGAGCTCGTGATCGGATATAATGTTGGAGTTCGTAGATTTGATTGTATCCTTGAAGTACAACATTACACCGCCACCCTCTCTGTCTGGCCTATCTTTGTGGAAGAGTTAGGTAGCCAGGAACCGTGAATTCGCCTTCAAAGTCTCGGTTTGAGGTTTTTATCCACGATTCTGTTATGGCTACCATTTTTGGTTCTTCCGTCGCTACGAGGCCACGGAGCTCAGGAAACCTGTTCTGATTGACCTCGCATTAAACAAAAGAACTTTGAGGGAGTCCCCGACTGTAGGACTCCCTACGCTTTTCCGTTTTCCGGCTTGTTTGTTGGCGAGGCACCCCTTTTTGCGACCTCTGAGAAGGTCGTTCCTGGAGTGACACGGGCGCACTGGCATACGTCCGCCCTCACTCTGGGCCGGATACTCCTTTCGGTCCTCTCTACGACATCCTGGATCATGTTGGACAGAAAGGCCTTTCCTTTAAAGGAAAGATGTACCCCATCCCTTTGGTAGAGATCATTTCTACCATAAAAAGTGCGGTACGGGTCCACAAAAAAGACCCCCTCTGCCGTACACAAATCTGCCAGGCGCCGGTTTAAGGAGATATTCATCGAGTGAGCGGTCCGTGTTGGACCTCTCGCATTTCAGTGACTCTTTGTCTGTCCAAAGGGAAAGGAATTGCAGCATACACAGTTGTATTGTCAGCATAAGCAATATAGCTTAGTGTCGCAACCAATTTTAAGGCAAATTCCTGGTTTTGTAGAGCAGACTATCCAAAATTTGGAAATTACAAAAAGAATTGAATAAATCGTAACACCCCATTTTTTTTGGAGGGGGGGGGGAGGGGAATTTTGCTCAAAAACTATCTTTTCCGTAGAGTGAGGCTGGTTGTATTCAGTTATTAGAGTTCTCGTCTCTGAAGCTAGAAATGGATAATTTTCATGCAGGCAATTTTAGATTGAAGAATTCCTTGTTTGTAAACTATTCGGAGGCCACTATAAATTAATTGACGTAAGACGAATTTACGAGATAATTACAGACTATTTCATATGGATGGATATGGCTTTATCTTTTTGAATGTATGTTATAGATTCACTCATCACATGCATTATTTATGTTTTATACTAACGGGTCTTTCTATTATTTATTTTCAAGGCTAAAATGAGTCAAAAAACTAGAACATCAACAAGTCACAGTGTCTTTGGCTCACCACTTCCAGAAGTTTCTCATTATGAGCTGCCAACAAAAAAACAGGTTGGAAGGTATATTCAGTATGTAAAAGACAACAAACACAAGAGGAACAAAAATGTTATTCCTGAAGTATCCGAGGCCCTTACTTAGATTTGAAAAAAGGCAGTATTCCACTTCAACCGATCGCTAATGTTAAAACCAAATTGTTCCGATTGGTGGAACAAGCGTCTGTGGTATCAAAACAAGGAATGAATGCCACTATTGCGTGAAAAAAACATAAAAGTGCCACGTCGAGAGCATGAATTTCTTATTACCTAAAAAACTGGGCGTCACATAAAAAGTGGAGGAGTGTATGTGAAAACAAGTCAAATGATTAAAAGAAGAAAATAATAGAAGAAGAAGAGTCACAAAAAGAGAAAAGGGAAGAGAACATCACAATTTCAGACGAAGCCTTGGATGAAGAAACCTCATCTTCTGACATTTTTGATGAAGAAAACAACATCATAACAATACCGACAATTGCCATGGAAGCAGATCAGTATTCTGTCTCAAATAGAGCTACTGCTGCTGCTGCTGCTATTAATAGTGCAGCCCTATTCGACTATGAATATGGTATTATAAATTCAGAAGACGGCCCCCATGTAATTGACCATCGCAAAGTCTGGAGGGCACGGCAGAAGTTAAGGAAGAATTTCACCGAATCTGAATGTTTGGGAGACTAGATAATTACTGCTTTGTTTGGGGATAGGAGAGTCACAACACTAAGTAAAATGAAGAAAGGGAACAAATGGTATGGAGCAAAATAAATTCAAGATCACTAAGTGCTTGTAGGAGAGCCTGGTACTGTCTATTTAGATAATCTAACTATTGAATGAGGAACAGGTGTAGGTATTGCAGACGGATTGATGAAATGGCTTGTTGAAAATGATATTAAAGATGAGTTAAAGGCAGTGGAAGCTGACAGCGCGGCAACTAATAATGGCTACAGGGATGGAGCTATAAGAGGGCTGGAATGTCAATTACATCGTCCTTTACAGTGGATTATCTGCAGCCCACATCTAAATGAGCTTCCCGTGGGGCACTGTGCAGGAGATATATTCGTTCAAAAGAAAGTGGAACTCAATGGAAAGGAGCACTTTGTAAAGCCTTAACCACCTGTGAAACTCTATCAGTATCACCAAATGGCTTTCAATGTATTGCTAAAGGAACTCTTCTTCCAGATGTAAATGTGAATGAGCTTATTCGGGACCAAGCTTAAGTGTACAAAATTATCAGTGCTATTAGAACTGGTGTAATTAACGATGATCGCCTACTTATGAAACCAGGGCAATATCTCAAGCAAGATGCTGACCATTACCGGCAAAATATGTCGACTTTATGTGAGAACAGAAAAACCTAATAATGAGTTGTATGTCCTGACAGAGTTTGGCGTGTGTCATTATACTATGGGCCTATCTGGTTTGACATCAAATTCTCTCCGAAATCAAGATATAAAAGACGAGATTCATGAGCAGCATCAAGAGAATTTTGAAGGTCATTGGGTTTAAAAAGAATGGGATCAGATGTACTAAGACCCTTCCGACAACCAAACTGTTTTTCGAAGATTCTTGAGAGCGCAAACGAGACCACTTGCAAAATGCAGCCTGGTCATTCCACTGGGCCAATCGGCAGTCATCATTGAACCAAGCCTTCTCGGTACGACGACTCTGATTAGTTTTACGTGGAATCCTTCTCTCCCTTATGCAAAGAAGAATTTTATTAAGGGACACTCGTGTCTATACACATCGACCAAGCAAATATTGTTAAAATCAATATCAATGCCATGCCATTTGGCACGGGATTTCAAATAGACCACTCTAGTAATGAACTCATCCGGTGGTAAAGATTTGGTTTAAATCTTTAAATTGAGTGCAGAGTGATCGCTGTTACTAAGAGGCGGTACAACTCGTAGATTAATAAGGGTGGGAACATCCGTAAAAAGGAGATCCAGGCAATTTCAAGACATGTGGGTCGGATCACGAACCAGCTGCTCACATCCAGCAAGATTACAGAAGTTTAAGGCAACCCGACCAAGCTTGTTCGTCGCAGAAATGGAATTCAGCCATTGCTGGTGATGATCATTAAAATCACTAGAAAAGACAGAAGAGGCCTTAGAGACATATTTCTGGATTCCAACCATAGCAGTTAAAAGGCAATCATAAATTCTAGTAGATGTGCGAGACACGATCAGGTCCTGCAAAACTTGTGTTAGCAATCCAGGACCAAGTTATTTGTTTCTAGGTGCTTTACTATTTTTTTATGCTATTTTGCTTTCTAACAATTTGCCCCCAACTGAGGTCATACTTATAGGCCGGTAGTTAGCTGGGCTTTCGCGCTTTCCCTTCTTAGATATGGGGGTCACGTCCGCCGTTTGCCAGTCCTTTGGCACCTCCCCGTTTTATAGCGAATCGTTAAAGATTGCAGTAAGTTGTGGAACAACCTCACTGCTCACTTCCCGAAGGACTCTAAGGAGAAAGCCATCTGGACCTGGAGGCTTGTTGTACGGGTTAAGGTTCTTTATTCTAGCCTCCACTTTCTCATCGTCTAATATTATCTCGCTTAAGTTCTCTCCTTCATTGAGATACACCCCGGCCTCGGGGTCGAACCGTCTTATTCCCTCGTAAACACAGGAATAAAGTAATCGTTCAACACGTTAGCGATAGCCAGACTAGACTTTTGCAGCGCGCCAACGTCATTTCTTAGATGGCCTATATGCTGACGAACTGGTTTGTACCTATTTACGTGCAAGAAGAATTCCTTTGGATTCTCTTTGTTCAGGGAAGAGACCAGAAGTACCTCGTTGCGTTTAGCTTGGTACACCAGTATTTTAGCGGTTCTAAAACTTTAGGTACTGCAGGGGATTTCCAAATAACGTAGCTCTTTTTTTCTGTTGCGAATTGCTGAGGCGATGTTGCGAATGAACCATTTAGGTTGAACAGATTTTTCATTCAGCTTTTTTGGAGGAACGAATTTGGACTGCTGGTTCATGAAACAGTCTTTGAGTCTTAGTCAGTTGGTTGGGGCACTTTTACCACTTGCATGTTCCAGTCAACCTATCGCATCTCGTATACCGTTGAAGTTCTCGCGGCGATAATCAGGTTTCTACGCAGCAACGCGAGAAGGACTACCGAAGAGAGCGCATATGGTGAATAAGACTGTTCGGTGATCGCTACCGCCCAAACATTTACCCACTGTCAGTCTAAAGACTATGCCATCATCACTGGTGAACACCAAGTCCAACAAGTTCTTACCTCTCGTCTGCTCTTTTACTCACTGTCACTGTATCAAAAGGTTATTTTGATCAAAGACAATGAGTCGTCTCCCCTCCCAGTGGCATGATCCTCAAGTCTTTTTCTAAGCTAACGGATTCGAGGATTTGGCCGTTCATATAATATTCTACTTTTAAGTTATGGCATTCTAAATGCATGACCTTGCATTTACTTATGTGAAGCTAGTTTGCCATTTACCCGCCCTTTCGACAATTTTATTAAGGTCCCTTTGCATTTGCTCTACATCCGGTCTCAAAAGGGCTCGGCTTCCAAGCTTTGTGTCATCTGCAACTTTAGAGATCCTACTAAACACTCCATTATCCAAGTCATTAATGTAAACAATAAATAATAATGGGCCCAGGACTGACCCCTGTGGTACCCCGCTGATGAATGGGGTCCACTCTGAACACGCCTCCATTTACAACAACATGCTGTGAACGATTTGACAGCCAGTTTCTAATCCATTTAAGTATGTTACCCCTCACTTTAATTGTTCTAATTTTTATCAATAGCCTTTCGTGCGGAACTGTATCAAAGGCCTTTTTAAAGTCAAGGTAAATTATATACGCCGCTTTAGTTTCATCGTAGATGCAAATCATGTTATGAAAGAATTCGAGTAAATTGGGTAGGCACGAGCGCCCTCGTCTGAATCCATGCTGGGAGTCTGCAATTAAATTATTAGCCTCACAATGGCTCACCAACCTATCTCTAATTATTGATTCTAAGAGTTTTCCAATCACATAAGTTAGACTGATGGGGCGGAAATTAGTAGGCTCAGTTATATCCCCCTTTTTGAATATCGGCGTAACATTTACACGCTTGAACTCTATTGGAACTAGGCTTTCCACTATTGATCGATTTAAAATCGTGCAGAGCGGTCTTGCTAATTCATTTTTAGGTTCTTTAGGGATGGGTTGGGTACACTCTATCGGGCCCGGGTGACTTAGATTTTTTCATTTCATTAATATATATTAGAATCTCTCCTTCATTAATACTTATGTTGGATAGGGTATTTTGTCTTTCAAGATTTATGTGCTCGCCTAGTGTTTCAAATTGTGTCACGTCCTCAATAATTAAAACGCTCGAGAAGTGCTCATTTAATATTTTAGCAAATTGTTCGGGGACGTCCGTCATAAAACCATCCCTACCTCTGATCAGCCCTATTGAACCCTTTATGGGCTTTCTACTATTAACTTAACTATAAAACCGTTTAGGTTCGTACTTCGAAGAGAGAGAGAGAGAGAGAGAGAGAGAGAGAGAGAGAGAGAGAGAGAGAGAGAGAGAGAGAGAGAGAGAGAGAGAGAGAGAGAGAGAGAAAGAAAGAGAGAGAGAGAGAGAGAAAGTGAGAGAGAGAGAGAGTAACAAGGAAAAGAGGTACCCTAGTAGACCTTACGATCCATTCTAGAGCGCCAGATTGACGCTCTAGAAGAGCACTCATGCCACGCTTCAAGTCTCCAAACGGCTATTTATCAAGACTTTGTCTAGTCTCGACTTGAACTGTTCAACAGAGTTGCTGTTGACAACTTCCACTGGAAGAGCATTACAATGGCCGCAACTGCCATATGTTAAAGATTTCCCACACAAGTCACGCTGATAACGCTTCAGTTCAAGTTTTAGCCGTGATTTCTTGTCCTGCTCTGGCTAAGCTGGAAAATATCCATGTCGTCTACAATGTCAAAGCCTCGAAGTATTTTAAACACTTCGATAAGCTGACCACGCAGTATCAGGGTCTCCAACGAGAACAAGTCTAATTCCCGTAATCTATCTTCATAACTCTTGTGTTTGATAAAGAGAATAAGTTTGGTTGCTCTGGCTTGCACACGTTCTAATCTTGCTATATCCTTTCGAAGCGAAGGACTCCAAAATTGTACGGCAGACTCCAGGTGCGGACGGACAAGAGAGTTATACAAACACAGTACTATCTCCTTATTCCGATATCCAAACTGTCGCTTTATATAACCTAGCATCCTTTGGGCTTTCTTCACCACCTCAATACACTGCCTCAAGAACTCAAGATCACTAGTTATAGTTACACCCAAGTCCTTCTCAGTGTCACTCGATTCAAGAGCAGTGCCCTTAAGGATATAATGAGATTGGGGTTTACGGTTGCCGATATGCAACACTTTGCATTTGTTCACGTTAAAAGGCATTTGCCACCTGTCCGACAACTCCCTAATCTTCCGAAGATCATCTTGAAGGCGGACAGTATTTCCTTCCTTTGCGACGTTCATACCAAGCTAGATATCATCAGCAAATTTAGAACTCCTCGCAACCATGTCACCGTCCATGTCGTTGACGTAGATGATGAACAGTTGTAGTCCCAGGACAGAACCTTGAGGAACACCGCTAGTAACGGGCACCCATTAAGAAGCCTATCCATTCAACACCACCCGTTGCAGTCTGCCACTTCGCCAGTTCTCTATCCAACCTGCTACATTTCTATCTACCCCCAGCGCACGCACCTTCCGGAGGAGGCGGCGGTGTGGTACATAATCGAATGCTTTTTGAAAGTCTAAGTAGATAACATCCACCACCTTATCCCGGTCGTGCTCACTGAAAACAAAGTGGAAGAATTCCACAAGATTCGTGAGGCATGACGTTTGCCTTCGGAACCCGTGCTGAGAACTCCTCAATCGCAAGTTTGACTCTAAATATGACGTCATTTTGTCCACCATGCAAGAGAGAGTTACATACAGAGTACAGGCAATGCTGCAGAAAGATAGAGAGAAAGACAGAAAGACGGACGGACAGAGAAAGACAGTGAAATATACTGATAAAGAGAGGCAGGCAGATAGACAAAGACAGAGAAACAGATACAAAGTGAGGCAGACAGTGAGCGAGACAACCAGAGAAAGTTAAAGTCAGAGATACAGGAGAGAATTAGCTTGAGCGAGAGACTAGGAAGACAGAAGAAGTTACCTAAATTGATGGCCTTCACTATCAATTCTACAGTATATTCATAGGATTTGTCAAGTTTAAGAGAAATAGAGTTTGCTAAAGAGAGGGAGAGAGAGCTACAAGGAACTACAAGGAAAATAAGTACCCTAGAAGACCTTACGGTCCAAACAAGGAGGGTACTTTTGGCGCAATCCTCGAGAGTGTCCGTTGGCAACCTCGAAGATCACTCGCGAGGATCTTAACGGTGATTTTTCAAGACTTTATCTAGGCTTGACTTGAACTGGTCAACAGATTCACTGTTAACAAATTCCGTAGGAAGTGCGTTCCAACTACCACAAATGCTGTATGTCAAGAATTCCCAACACAGATCACGGTGGTATCGCTTTAGTTCAAGTTTGTAGCCGTGATTTCTTGTTTACCCCTCACTGAGCTAGAAAATATCCCCGTAGTCCAGTCTATCGATGCCTCGAAGTATTTTAAACACTTCGATAAGCTGACCACATAGTCTCCGGGTTTCCAGCGAGAACATATCTAATTCCCTTAATCTATCTTCATAACTTTTATGTCTGATAAAGGGAATAAGTTTGGTTGCCCTGGCTTGCACACGTTCCAATCTCGCGATGTCCTTTATAAATGAAGGACGCCAAAATTGTACAGCATACTCCAGGTGCGGTCAGACGAGGGAGTTGTACAGACACAGTACTTTATCCTTGTTCCGATATCCAAACTGTCACTTTATATACCCTAACATCCTTTAGGCTTTCGTCTCCACCTCAATACACTGTTTCGAGAACTTGAGGTCACTGGTGATAGTTACATCCAAGTCCTTCTCAGTGTCGGTGGATTCAAGAGCAGTGCCCTTAAGGATACAGGATGATTGTGGATTTCGGTTGCCGATATGCATCAATTGGCATTCGTTTACGCTGAAAGGCATTTGCCACGTATCAGACCACTCCCTAATCTTCCGAAGATCATCTTGCATGCGGGCAGTATTTCCATCCTTTGCAACGTTCATACCAAGCTTGGTATCGTCGGCAAATTTTGAAATCTTGGCAACCATGTCACCGTCCATGTCGTTGACGTAGATGATGAATAGTAGTTTTCCAGGACAGAACCTTGAAGCACTCCGCTAGTAACGGGCACTCACTCAGAAGCCTGTCCATTCAGGACCACCCGTTGCAGTCTGCCATTTAGCCAGTTCTGTATCCAGCCTGCTACTTTTCCGTCTATGCCCAGCGCTCGCACTTTCCGAAGAAGGCGGCGATGTGGTACTTTATCAAAGGCTTTTTGGAAGTCTAAGTAGACCACATCTACCGCCTTATCCCGATCGTGCTCACTGAAGACGAAGTGGAAGAATTTCACAAGGTTCGTCAGGCATGACTGTTGCCTTCGGTAGCCGTGCTTGAAACTCCTTAATAGCAAGTTTGACTCTAAATTCAACGTCATTTTGTCCACTATCATGCTTTCCATGAGTTTACTGACTATTGAAGTCAGACTGATAGTCTGCATATGAGTGCTTTAATGTCCCCTCCTCATTCCTCAAAGGGCCAATCGTTAGACGAATTGGTTTACGGCTGTTTACATATCCAAAGAACTCCTTGGGATTCTCTTTACAACGTCTCGCCACTCGGAGTTCCTCAGACCGCTTAGCCGCCCTTATGCTGGACTTCACTCTCCTGGCTAGCCTCCGGTATTCGTCAAAGTCAGCCGAGATCTTTGATTGCCGGTACACATTTCTCTTCTTCCTAAGCAGTTGGCCGATTTCTTGATTAAACTACTTTTGTTGAACAGAAGACCGACGGGGGAATTTAAGAGGGATGAAACACGATTGAAGTCTCATAATGTGGTTTTGAAACTGTTCCACGAGTCTTCAATAGCCTTGCACACTTCTAGCCTCGCGTCAGTCGGTCCAGCACGAAGACCCGCAAAGTCTGCTCTTCTCAAATCAAGTTTTCTTGATTTACTAGTTGCAGGCCCTGCCTTGGGAAATTTGACTACAAATCTAATTATTCGGTGGTCACTGCCACCGAGCTCTTCGCTAACAAAGAGGTACTTAACGATGTCATCCTCAGAGTTGAAAACCAACTGGAGGATATTTTCTCCTCACATTGGTTCTCTCACCCATAGAGTCAGGAACTCGTTGTTCGCGAACTCCAGGAGTAGTGCGTTCTCGCCGCAGGGTTCTCTGGTTTCCCAGTCAACATAGGTATTGAAATCACCCATGGCGATACACACTCTGTCTTTTACAAGTTCGCCTAACAGCTGGTACAGACTCCTGTCCTGTTCTAAGAGTTGTGTAGGGGGTCAGTAAAGCTCTAGGGTCCTGCATCTGACAGGACCTATCTCTAGGTCAACATCTAGTAGTTCATGGTCAGATACGATGTTGCATTCCGTCGAGTTGAGATTATCCTTGACATCCAACATCACACCACCACCCTCTCTGTCTGGGCTATCTTTCAGGAAGAGCTGGTAACCGGGAATCGTGAATTCACCTTCAAAATCTTGGCTTGAGGTTTTTATCTCAGGTTCTTCTGTTGCTTCGAGGCCACGGAGCTCAAGAAACTTATTCCTGAGTGACCTCGCATTGAACAGAAGAACTTTGAGAGAGTCTCCCAGTGTAGGACTCCCTACGCTCTTCTGTTTCCAGGCTTCTTCTGTGTGGCAGTACCCCTCTTTTTCACATCTAAAAAGGTCGTTTCAGGAGTGACACGGGCATACTGTCTTATGTCCACCTTCCCTCTGGGTCGGATGCTTCTCTGCGTCCGCTCCACGACATCCTGGATTAAGTTACAGTGTACAGCCTTTCCCTTGAATGAGAGGTGCACTCCGTCCCTTTGGTAGAGGTCGTTTCGACGGTAAAACGTGCGGTAAGGGTCCAGAAATAAGACCCCCTCCGCCGTACAGAGGTCGCCCAGGCGCTGGTTCAAGGTCACGTTTCTTGAGCGAGCTGTACGGCTAGGAGCTAATCTTGGGAGCATCCCTACAACGACCCGTCTGCGAGTTTTCAATCCGCAGTCGTTCACGGCTGCCATGACCGTGCTGAGAATTTTCTCACTGGGGCCTACTTTGCATAATCTGAGTTAGAGGTCATTGCCACTCACCATCAGGGTAATTACTGAATTCTCGGAGATCTGAGATTTCTCAGCCTCTACCCTGATGTGGTGGTTTCTCCGTCCTGGCTGGGAGCATACCTTCACACTAGTGCGAAGGCGGGCCGCTAGCAGGGGCTGCAAACCTCTTGCTTGGGAATCGTCCACAAGGGTAACCCTCGGACATTTCCCTGCAGAGGTTTGAGGGTTTCCTTCCGGAAGCGAACTCTCGGTTCCCTCTTTATTCTCCATCTTATTTTTCTTGCTCTTCTTTTTCTTCTTCTTCTTTTATTATTGATCTTTTCCTCCTATCTTCCTTTGTTATATACTCTTCTGTTTTTATCTTTTCTTCTTCTGCTTCTACTTCATCTTCTGTTTTAATTTTCTCTTCTTCTGCTTCTACTTTATCTTCTGTTTTAGCTTTCTCTTCTTCCTTCTTCTTTCCCTTCCTTTTCTTTTTCTTCGCTAGTTTATTCGTTGTAGCATGCGCACCTAGCTCTGGGGGTAATACTGCAGATGCAGTGTTTACTATAGGGCTTGAGGTTAGCTCTGCTATCCTGACCTCGAGCCTGCGAATCAGTCCGGCATGTTCCAATTCCAGGCTGTTTATTTCCTCCTCCAACTTCCTAGACCTCTCCTCGGGAGCCCTGCATGTTTCTTTTAACTCCTTAATTTTTCCGTTTAGAATGCAGTCGGTGCAGAACTGGCCGGGAGGCATTTTGAATAACACTCCTCCGGAAAGTCCACGCACCACCTATCTATCTGGCATATTGTGCACGTGTATTTGAGTGCTCCTGGTCCTTTCTGGCCGGTCATTTTGAACACTTTGTGATAGTAGAAGCTTTGCGACCAATCAGTAAATAGAAAAAGGTGGGGTGGCGATTTCGCCCCACGTGAGTCGCTCCCGCATATCCTTTGGAGACTTTTCGGATCTTTCAGAAGGCACGCTCCATGTGCTGCTGTTTGTCCGACCAATTCGTCAAACCTCAGCGTGTCGTGGCTCCCAACCAAGGAGCACTGATGGTTCTCGAAGGGGCCATCGATTTCTCACCAGGCGAACAACGGAGCACGCGCCGTACTAAACTCCTACTAGTTCCCTTCACAACGGCCAAGATCTCGGAACAGCGTTCAATGGATAAACCGGCACACCAAGAGACTCGACTCAAGGCTTTTTATTGGCCTGGCAACCAACCTGGAAACAAAGGGCCGTCACCTCGGACTGATGCTACCAGAGGCACCCGTCAACGGTCACTGGGAATGGTCAATAATTACGCGCCATAGAAGGGGTTAACGGGGAACTACCCACATCCCATTCATCGTGCCCCAACGCCTAGGACACCTCTAGTCTCTCGTAAACAGTGAGCGTCGATTGTCGTTGTTTATAGAGGTTCCAAAGCCTCTCTTCTGACGCATGAGGTAGCTGCCAGGTCCTTATATGTAGATAGAGGGAAAAAAGGGTAAGAGTGACACGATAGAAGTAGTGTTTTTTTTGTTGTTTTTATATAATAAGTGGAAGAGATAGGATAAAAGTTAAAAAGGAGAAGGATAGAGTAGAAAAAGAATTACGCACTTAGTCTGGAACCTTGTTCCCGACCAAATCGACAAGGGAAGCCCTACCAGGGGTACCCATGAGAGAGGTATCCCCGCCGACATACCTCGAAAAGTCAAAGGTACACACAAGCTCTCTTCCCGAGACAAGGAAGCGTCACCTCTCCCTCTACTTGAGAGAGAGAGATAGAGAGAGAGAGAGAGAGAGAGAGAGAGAGAGAGAGAGAGAGAGAGAGAGAGAGAGAGAGAGAGTCACAAGGACTCACAAGGAAAAGTTGTACCACAAAGGCCATTGCTTTCCATACCGTGAAGGTACTATTTTGGGAAGGCCTTAAGCTATAGCTTAAGAGAAAGCATAGCACAGGTGAAGCCCCTCTCCTCCCATCTCTCCCATCCACTTTTGCGGGCTTTTTATAGACTCTGCAACAAAATAATGGGCGTTTTACTGATACGGCCTGAAAGTGATGGGTGATTTACTGAAAAGGCAAAGGTAATGTGCGTTTCACTGACTCGCCAACTAAGTGATGGGCGTTTTACTAACCAGTCCATAGATTAATGATGGTTTTACTGAACCGGCGATAAAATAATGTGCATTTTAGACACTAGTCCACGAAGTGAAGGGAAAATTACTAACCGACTACAAATGAAGGGCGTTAACTCTCTTCGCAACAAAGTGATCAGCGTTTGCCTTAGTCGGCCACAAAGTGATGGGCGTTTTACTAATAAGACAAAAAAGAGATTTTTTCTTTACTGACCAGAATTATGGCCGTTTTACTGACCTTTCTACAATGTGATAGGAGTCTTTTTAGCCACAAACCGGATGATACGCGTTTTCCTGATCCGGTACCAAAGTGATGGGCGTTTTACTTCCTCGGACACAAAACGATGCACATTTTACTGAATCCGCCATAAAGTCATGGGCGTTTTAGTATCGCTGCCACAAAGTTATCGATATTTTACTGACCAGGCAACAAATATATGTGCCTTAATCTTACCTAGGATCAAAGTGATGGCCTTTTTTCTAACTCATGACCAAATTAATGTTCATTTTACTGACCCGGCAACAAAGGAATGAGCGTTTAAAGAGGCGACAACAAAATGATGGTAGTTTATGGAACGGCCACAAAGTAATCGGTATTTTATTTGCTGACTCATCCAGTAAGTCATCGGTGTTTTACTGACTCGGCTAAAAAGTGATGGGCGTTTTACTCAATCGGCAAAAAATGATGGGCTTTATATTAATAAGGAACAAAACGGGGGGGATTTTTGCTGATCAGGCAACAAAGTGATGGGCACCCTACAGACTGGCCACCAAGTGATAAGCATTTTAATGAGGCGGCAACAAATTGATGCGCATTTTACCGATTCGGTAATAAAATTATTGGCATTTTACTGACCACGCCCGAAAAGTGATGGTAGTTATTGACTCATGCCATAGTGAGCGGCACTTTATTGGCGTGATCCTAAAGTTATGTGGGTTATAATTATCTGGAAACAAAGATATATGGCTAAAACTAAGTAAGCAAAAGAGTAATGGGCGTTTTACTGACCAGGCAACAAAGTGATAATCGTTTTACTCTCCGGGACACAAATTTAAGGGTGTTTTACTGAACCGTACACAGAGGTGGGCACTAAATACATTTAGAGTATTTAAATATTAAATGCATGAGAAAAATGTATTTAGTATTTAAATACATTAAATGTATTTAGATACATTTTTAAATACATTTCAAATACTTGATATATAATGACAATCGATAAATACCATTGGTATCACAACAAAATTATCCATTAAAATTAAATTGTATATTATTATTACTAATGTAGGATTTGATGAAAATTGGACTTAGGTACTACAAAACAAAGAAGAAAGTTCAATAGAATGAAATTTCAGTTAGCTATTTATATCAGCATTACATTTAAGTAATATCAGTTGCTGAAATGTTTCGTCAGATAAAGAAGTCCGTTTTGGAGATAAGGTCAATCCTCCTAAAGAGAAGAGCCGTTCCACAGGAGCTGACGACGGTGGTGTATTTAATAAATCACTTTTTTTATGTTTGGATATCTATCTAAACTTCGAAGTGTTTTATTTGAATCCTGAAGGTAACTGAACAATTCTAAATCTTTGGTTGGTCGTGTTTGAGTGGGTTTTGTAAATCCAAAATAACAATCATTTACAAAAAAATAATTTTCTTCTGAGGCAAGGTTGTGAATAGGTGTTTGTAAATAATTTTGTTGTGGCGAATTCAAATTTCTGAACTGTTTTGCTCGATCACCTCTAGTTTTTTTGCTTTCACATACCCATTTTTATTATATTGCATATAAATTCAAAATATAATGTGTTTATTTCATCTGTTGCAAATGTATATTAGAAAATAAACGACATAGATAAAAACATTAATGGAACTAAATTACTTGGATAATACAATACACACAAATCATAGTAGGTACAGCAGACAGTTAGAATTGAGATTTTTTGGACGATCTTGTGTACTTTGCCTCCGGGATGTCACGCAAGAGCATCCAGCAGAAATCCTCCATCACTCGTGGGTTTCGACTTGCCTTGGACACCATGTTTACTAGCCATGAAAGTGCTCCTAAACCCCCAGTCCTTCTGTTTATAGTACTTGGACACAGCTCGACTGTCCAAGAGACAGAAAACGCAACAGTACGAGTACTTTGTGAAAGCCGCTAGCATACCCAAAAGGAGCCCAATGACCTTGACAGCTTCCAAAAAGGAGCTCCATATTGCCATACGACTCCTTCAGATGGCCTGAGTGGGCAATGAGAATGCTAGGGTATTTATTCCCATTGTGCAGGAGGACAGCCTTCATACTTTGCTTGGAAGAGTCTATGAAAAGACGCCAATCGGAAGGATTGTGCGGGAAACCAAGGAAAGTGAACAAACCAGAGACATTTTTGCAGTAGCACAACCTGTTTTCCATGTCATAGAATGAAGTGAAGTCCTTCTTTTCTTGCCATTAAACTATGCATTAGTCCATTGTAACAGGGTTTAAAACAGATGTGTGGGGCCGAGGATTTGTCCTGATCTCCAACTTCACAGTCAAAATAATGAAAGTAAGCAGTTCTCGGAGGGAAGTAATTGCAACTGTCGTGAATTGCCTACACACGTAGCAGAATTAATTTGCCTTGTTAATGCATCCTCGGTGTTTTGAAGTGCCTGAAGCCATTGTAGATATATGTATCAACTCACGAAAATCTGGAAAACAGAATAAACATTAATCATATATTTGGATACAAAATACATATGGTTGCCTTATCATAATATAGACATGTGTCCAACATATATAATGGTTGTGTAACATGATTGTCGAGAAGCCCTAACTTCACAATCTAAGAATAGGACATTTAATTTTTTTTAACCTTTTCACTACCAGAATATTTTTTATTCCATATAATGTTATAAATGGTTTTAAAACATTAGTTAGTAGAAAGCCTAAATATATTTAGTGCAAGATATATATTTTCTAATATATATAATATATATATTTTATAATATACCTCAAAACTAATTAAACAATTAGTTCTCAAAAAAATAATAAAATAAATGCTAACCTTTAAGCACGTGTTCAGTTCACTGGTTATCGAAAACAACTGAAGAGTAATAGAGAGTTGCCAGATATTCAATAATATGCTAATACATTATAACTACCATTGGAATAAAAATATACACTTAATGTAAGCTGAATTCTGCCCACAGGTATTTTTTTTAAACTTCTGGGATGTATTGATCCATTGGTAGCGTAAGGGTTTTAAAGAATACAATTCCTAAAATTTCTAATACATTTATACATGCAAAATATCCCACAGGAAAATGAAAGGAGGATTCCAAGTACTTTCGAACTTGTTCAGTTCATTATCATTCCTTGATAATGAACTGAACAAGTTCGAAAGTACTTGGAATCCGCCTTTCATTTTCCTGTGGGATTTTTTGCATTGATTGCTCTACTTACGCGTTACTTGTTGAGTTTCTCATATGTATACATGTATACCTCGAAAACTAGAGGTGATGAGTAAAAACTGGTTTCGTATCTGAAATCAGCACCCTCAAAATTAGGCTAGAACAACTATTTTTGTGCTTGCCTCAATTTCTCTGTAAACCAGTGTATAATCGTCACTGTCCGATACACCACTGGATGACTCAGCTTCGGGTCCTTCTGTTAAATTCTCAATCACTTGAATCCTAAAATTTTTAACAGAGTCTTTGTGGCTTGAACTGTCTCATGAAATACTGATAGCTAACCAGCGGAGTTTGAAGAATGGATGGCTTGTTGATGCAATAATGGCATCTGTAACGCTAGCTTCATTTTTCAAGCTCAAATAAGATCGGTAGCGCTTTCCAAAGCCCTTAGTGACTGCATTTAGAAGAGGTTGGCTAAATTTCAGGGAACGTGACTGAAGGCTCTTCAGCTTTTTCTTCACAGTGAGCAAGGTAGGGAGCAATTGTTCTCCCTGTAGGCGATCAATTGCCACTGAAATAGGAGCCAATACTGAGACATACTCCCCAATAAATTTAATTTCGTCACTTATTAACACTGGAAGTTCAAGGAACGTCATGAGTTGATCTAATTTGTCCTTGTTTTTTAAAAGTAATGACAATACATCAAGCAGAGAGTTCCACCTTGTAATCCAAGGCACCTTTAATGAGCAGTTGATAACAGTTTTGATAATGTCTGCTAATTTTGGATGACCGCTTCTGTTCCATAATGCTGAGCATTTTCCCATCGCAGCATGATTGATATTTGAAAAAAAAGATATTTTCAGTGCTTGTTTTGCATCAGTTGTGGCGACGAGACAGAGTCTGTGTGAAACACAGCGCACATGCTTAGGTAGGCTGAAGCTCATGGGTCAGACGAAAGGTCTTTTTCCTGATCTAAGGCACTTATCATTAAAAAACTATCCTCCAGCTCGTGCTCACCCTGATCTTCTTCACCTACCTGGATTCCATCTTCTAAATATGTGGACACATTTGCAGCAGTGGCTGTAAGTTCCTTAAACGCTTTAACAAAATTAGAGCCGTTATCAGTGACGGTGCTCGTGATTTTCTAAAGAAGGATATCGTATTCATTGATGATATCCTCCATATGTTTATGGGGGGTCCTTCTTTTTTGCTTATTTTTCAGTATGGGCTTGTTATCACTCATCTTCTTCTTGATTGTTTTTTATGTTTCGTTGAGTTGGCCCTTCTAATGTTTTCTTCCATTTTCCTTGGCTTCCGTATTCTTGTTGAGTTGGTCCTTCATCTTCGTTTTATTTCCTGTGCGATTTCATAAAAGTTTTTGGACGCTTGAGTTTAGAACGAGGTACCTCTTGATTCCGTTTCCGATACGCATGCCACACGACTTGCGAGTCCGTTCTCTTGAATGGTAAGTTTTTCGGACATTTATATTATCGAGTTTGAAGGAATTTCTCTCATCCATTTCGCACCCATACACAGGTCCCTTTCAAGAAAACGGAGCGAATTTGTGGATGGGGAGAGACTAGTCTTGGATTTCTTAATCGAAGAGTAGTAGCTCTCCCTCCCCGGCCTCCAGTCCCGGATCTCCGAAGTTCACCGCAGCACTTTTGAATTATTTTTGTAGGACAGGTGCAGAGTAACGAATAGTACATGATCAGACAGCGGAGTAAATTTGAGGATTAGGGAGAGTCTAGTCTTGGATATCTTAATCGAGGAGTAGTTAGCTCTCCCTCCTCGGCCTCCAAAGTCTGCGGCATTAGTGGAGCGAATTTTTGAAGGATTGAGGAGAGCGAACGAAGTCTTGTTTGTAATCAATGAGTAATGGTTTCTCCTTCCCTGGCTCTCCGAAGTTCATCGCAGCACTTTTGTACAGTTGATCAGAAGATTGTTCGGCCGTTGAGGGTCACCAGTTATTGGGGGGGGGGGTCCTTTTTTATTATATGTTTTAATTGTTCATCTTGATTTTTCCCTTGATCTTTCTTTTTTCTTCTTGATTGTTTTCCTTCCTTTATCTTCCTTATGATTGTTGTCAAATCTTCTTGACTAAGTTTTCTTTTTCCTTGAGTTGGCCCATCTTATATCTTTATTCATTTTAAGCTTGTATTGCTTATCCTTTTGATTTTCTTTGCCTCTTCTTCTTGGGTTGCTTTCCACTCGATTTTTCTTTTCTGCTGGTTATCTTCCTCGAATTTTCTTCTACTTCTTTAGTTGGTCCTTTAAGAGTTTTCTTCCGTTTTCCTTTGTTTCCGTATTCTGGTTGAGTTGGTCCTTCATCTTCGTTTTTTTTTCTTTCTTGAGCGATTTTATAAAATTTATTTGGACTCTGGAATTTCGAACGAGGTACCTCTTGATTCCGTTTCCGATGTTTATGCCACACGACTGGCGAAGTCCGTTCTCATGTATGGTAAGTTTTTCGGACATTTATACTATCGAGTTGGAAGGAATTTCTCTCATACATTTCGCACCAACATGTTCAGCAATCTTGATGTAGTTATGTTCTCCTTTGAAGCGATAGCATTCCAATACTCCACTGTGACGGACAAGAGCAGTTTGCTCAAGTTGAAAAAAAATGAAATAGTAGTCCAATGTTTGTCTCATAAATGCTTCGATAAATTTTATATATTAATATAATCGAGATAAATTCCACCAACAAATAGGTCTGCCTTCAGCCAAGAGCTGATAACTCCCTAACTGTAAAGACATTTTCAATCTCATATTTCATAAAGAGAAAAATCTTAACATACCCAATAAACTGTAACGTCCAAAAAACTATGGTGACGAGTTGACCAAATATCTGTAGTAAGCATAAATAAGAGGTGATCTCTAGTTTATTCTTCAGTAGAGCTCTTCTCACTTTCTCTTCTTCTATAAGATTTCGGCCTAGCGTCCGCCTTGAAATTACACCAACTGAAGAATTTAGACATGCAGTAGTGGAATGTGTGATTATTGTGAGTGAAATTGATTTTCACAGTGAAATGAGAATATATGGCATACATATAAAATTTTATAAATAAAATGTAGCTATATGAATATCCTATAGCTATATAGGACTGGTAAATTAATTCATAAATATATTATTAGTCCTTCATATTCAGAATTACATAGTAAAATATTTACTTTCAGTATTGTTAGAAATATATACATTATCAAGCTTTATTTCCTACATTTTTGACGGGCCGGCAACCTAGTTTTGATATAATGATATACAGGTATTGCTACTAAAACGAAATACATCATTATAGGAATTTATCTAATAACTACATATAATCGATCAATAATTGTACTAATTATTCCTGAAAAAACTTTATTCAATAATATCTTCAAGTAAATGATAACGCGCTTTAAGAATGTACGAGGGGTGGTCAATAAGTTTTGCAATTCGGATATAAGGAAACGAGATATGAGGAAAAGAGTTTTATTATTTTTCAATATAACTACCCTCGCCTTAAATTCACTTGCGCTACTTGTCCGTGAGGCTTCTTATTCCCGACAACCAGAAATCTCCCGACTGCCTGTTCAATCCACTCCTGGACGGCAAGCTGGACATCTTCATCGTCCCCAAACCGGCGTCCACGCAGTGCAGCCTTGAGCTGGCGGAATAAAAAGTAGTCGCGAGGGGCCAGATCTGGACGGTAGGGGGGGATGGTTGAGCTCTTCGAACTTGCACTCGCGCAGGGCAGCTTGTGCAATTCTAGCCGTGTGGACAGGGCCATTGTCGTGGAGGAGCAGGACACCGCGTGTCAACTTGCCGCGATGCTTCTGACGGATGCACTTCTTCAACCCAGTCAGTTCCTTGGCGTAATATTGGCCTGTGATGGTCCTTCCACGAGGCGCATTGTCCACCATCAACACTCCCTCAGAATTCCAGAAGATGGTGGCCATGATGTTCCCGGCTCAGGGTTGGGTAGGGAACTTGATGCTTACAGGCCATGCTTTCGAGCTGGTCTCGGGATCCCAGTGATGGACCCATGTTTCATCACCTGTTACTATGCGTGACTTGAATCCCGCCGGGTCTTGGTTGTACAGGAGCAGCAGCTCCTCCGAACTTTGACGACGTTGAAATCGATCATGATGCGTGAGGTTTCTAGGGACCCAACGGGCAGAGACCTTCGCCATGGCCAAATTGTCGTGGATGATGTTGATAACACTTCCATGTGATATTCCAAGTTCTCGCTCGGTTTCTTTGACCTACACCCGTTGATTTTCGAGGATTCTCCTCTCCAAACGGGCCTCATTGTCCTCGTTGGTCACGTTTGACGGGCGTCCTGGACAGGGGTCATCTTCAAGGGACTAACAACCATGCCGGAATTCCCTATTCCAGCGAACAATGGTTGCATAGAAAGAGGCGGTTTTGGTGTACACTGCAACCATGCGTTCATGGATCTCTTTTGCATTCTTGCCTTACTTGGTCAAAAATTTGATCACTGCGCAGTGCTCAACCTTCTCCATTGTTGAAAAATTTGTGACTGACGATCTGCGATCAGCTACTGCTTCTTAAATAGACGAGGCAAGAGCGTGCCGCTGCAGGTCCTGACTTGTCATAACTCGTCCTAACACCCCTAAAAATAGCCATCCCCCTTCCTCTGTTTTGCCCTACTGATTCGCAAAACTTATTGACCGCCCCTCGTATGTAAGTGGATTCTCATGAAATTATTGTAATATAATAACCTCTGTTGTTTGTATATGTCTCCCTTTATTTAACTTCTTTATATTAGCCTACGTAGTGACCAATGATCCACACGCTTTAGTATTAGGTCGTTATAAGAGTTTAACCTGTACTACTAATACTATAATTATAAAAAAATTTGTAACTCAGAACTCACCTTTAATTAATCTCACAAACTTAAAAAAGCTGGTTGCTCCATGGTTGATAGGGGAAGCACACCTTGTATGATAAAATCTGCAATCAGTTTATCAACAACAGATTGTTTGACCTTCTTAGTATTCACTACAAAACAGTTCGGTAATGTCTATTTTAACACCGCTGCATGAAGGACCATTGTCTAATACTGAACATTTTTTTTTTTAATCTTTTCTCTGAGCTGTCACTTAGTTATCCGCTTTTTGCACCAAAGCAGGATGCTTTCTTTGTTGATAAATATACATGATCAGATAACTGAAAGACATTTGTTTCACATTGACATAATTCACGTTAAATTTAATAAGAATATACTATAAATAAAGGTGTTGCAAAAGGAAGCAGGTAGGTTCGTGCATGGTAAACCTATGCTACTTAATATTATCATTAGCTACTAGCAATTTTGCCATTTTTCAAAAATACAAAATAGTGAGACTTGTCAATTCAATTAAGTATCATATAATTAGCTTTAATAAATTCTTACCTTCAAATGAATGCGTAGATTGGAAGTAGCATTGCTGGCCGCAGAGATTTCGCTATTGCATGGCCAAGATATACATACACACTTCACTTTTTTGCGTCGGAAGATTTCACTCTAAAAAATTTACTATCTAGTAAAGAATGACTATAATTACATGATTCGTTATCTTCCTCGTCTTTATTATTGTCTAATCTCTCCATTTCACACTCTTTCGAAGAAGCGGAAGTTGCCATACAGCAGTTGAAATGACGCTGAGCGCTTTCACTATACAGCTGAATTTGAACTGATACAAGTAATCTTCCTTCATCGGATCACGCAGTCAACCGTTTGTGTCATACAAGTTGCAACAAGCTAAAACATGCATTACACATTCTTAACAGCTATATAAACCTATTATCAGTAAAGTATTTGCAAAAAGTATTTTAATATATTATATTTAAATATTTTAAAAAGTATTTCGATACATGATCACAAATGTATTTACAAATGCAATTTTAAATACATAAATGTATTTAAATACTGCCCACCTCTGCCAGCACACAATATGATTGGCGTTTTACTTGCCTTTCCCAAAGTGATGTGCGTTTTGCTAACGCGGCTCCAAATGATTGTCGTTTTACAGAACTGCCACCAGGTGATGGGCGTTATACTCACACAGAAATAAGGTGATCGGCATTTTACAGAATTGGCAACAAAATAATGGGCACTTTACAGAATCGGCAGCAAAATAATGGGCATTTTACTGAGCACAAACAAAATGATTGGTGCTTTAATGAGACGGCCAGAAAGTGACCGAGGTGTTCCTCAGCCAGCTTCAAATTGATGAGTTTTCTACTGAAAAGCAAAAAGTATTTGGTGTTTTACTTAAGCGCCAACTAACTGATAGGCTATTTACCTAAAATGCAATAAGGTAATGGGCGTCTTACTGACCCTGCAACAAAAGGACTTCGTTTTACTGCCTCAGCGACACTAATGAGTAATTTATTGATCCAGGCACAATGTGATTGGCGTTTTACTGACTCGGCTACAAAGTAATGGGCATTTTACAGACTCGGCCACAAAGTGATGGGCGTTTTACACAGTCGGCAACAAAATGGTGCGTTTTTCTAAAAAGGTGGGAAGGCATTTTACTGACTAGGAACAAAGTGATGGGCGTGTTACCGACCTAGCCTCTAAATGTTGGCCGCAATACTTACCTACCAACGAGGTGCTGGGTGTTTTACAAACTCGGCAACACGACAATAGGCATTTTACTGAACCGGCCACAAAATGACGGCCATTATATTGTCACGGTCACACGGTGATAAGTATTTTAATAGCCCGGAAAAAAAGATATGGAGGTTAAACTGAAACAAAAACAAAATGATAAAAGTTTTACTGAATCAGTAACAAAGTGTGTGCCATTTACTAGCTCGGACACAAAATTCTGGCACGTTTAATGACTACGCCAAATAGTGATGTGCGTTTTACTAACTCAGCAACAGATATTTAGGCCTTAAATTCACCCGGCAACAAAGATACCTATGGACATTAAACTGCCCCAGAAATAAAGTGAGGGTCGTTTTATTGACTCGACCACACAGTGATGGGCGTTTTACTGAAAATATACAGAGTGATGGTCATTTTTATTCTCCTGGCCACAAAATAACGTGCGATTTACAGACCCAACAATAAAGTAATGGTGGTTTACCGAAAAAGCCACAAAGTGATAGGCGTTTTATTGACTCAGCCACTAAGTGATGACCATTTTACTGATCAAGGAGCAACATAACAGGCCCCTTCTGAAAAGGCAAGGAGGCGATGAACATGTTACAGAACTTTCCACCAGGTGATGGACGTTTTATTCATCCAGCAACTAAGTGATCTGTTTTACTGACTCAGCCACAAATGTTTGGCGTGTTATAAAACTAGTTATCACGTGGTTGGCGTTATTCTAATCCAGAAACAAAGTGATGGGAATTTTACAGACTCAGCCAAAAAAAACAACAAAAAAACAATATGCAATTTTCGGATCGGGCTGCAGAATTTGGGGAGTTTTACTTACCTTGTTCTGGAGTGATTGGCGTTTTACTGAATCAGACATAAAATGATGGCCGTTGTACTTTTGTCTCCGCAAAGTGATGGACATGGTAGTGAAAAGGCAACAAACGGTTGGAAGTTTTACTGACCCGCACCATAGAGATAGGCTATAAGGTGATGGGCGTTTTACTGACTTGGCCATAAAGTCATGAGCATTTTATTGTCTCGATCACAAAGTGATGAATGATTTATTAACCCGCGAACAAATATATGTCTTAAACTGGTCTGACAACAAAATGATGGACCAATTACTCACTCAGTAACATAATAATGACAATTTTATGGAGTTTGAAACAAAATGGTCCACGTTTTAATTTAATGATACAGCCAAAAGTGATGTGCGCTTTAATGCGCGGCCACAAAGTGATGAGAGTTTTGCCGATTCATCTAAAAGTTGATTTGCCTTTTACAAACTGGCTACAAAATGATAGGCAATTTACTGAAAAGGCAACCAAGTAATGGATATTTTACCTACCCGGCAACAAACTGATGCACGATCTACTAATACGTCTTCCAAGTGATTGGTAAATAAATGATGGGCGTTTTGAATACCCTGCCAAAAAGGGTTGGGCGTTTCACTGACCCGGCTACTAAATAATGAGCATTTTAATCAGCCGGCGTCATTAATAGACGTTTGACTAATTCAAATACAAAATGATGGGCATTTTACTCACGTAGCAACAAAGAGATGGGCGTTTTAATGATCCAGAAACAAAATTATAGACCTTATACTGACTCGGTAATAAAATACTGGGCGTTTTGCTTACGCAGGCAACAGAATAAAGTGTTCGGTATGATGGTCGGTTTACTGAATTGGCTATAGGTGATTGCAGTTTTAACTATCCATCAACAAATTGATGGGCGTGTTAGTGAAAAGGCAACGAAGAGCTTATTGTTTTACTGAGAGGACAAAAAAGGGAGGGGGTGTTTTAAATACCCTGCTACAAAATGTTGGGCGAATAACTCAACCAGTAACTAAATCATGGGCTTTATACTGACCCGGCAACAAAGTGAAAACCATTTGACTAACACGGTTACAGACTGATTGTCGTTTTGCTTAATCGGCGAGAAAGTGATGGCAGTTTTACTTTTATGGCCATAAAATGATAGGTGTTTTAGCGAAAAGGCAACAAACGGTTGGGAGTTTTATTGAATCAGCAACCTAGAAATTGCCATTTTAGTGGACTAGTTACACAGTGATGGGCGTTTTACTGACTCGTCCACAAAGTTATGAGCTTTTACTAACAAAGCATGAAAGGAATGGGTATTTTACTTACCAGGAGACAAAGTGATCGCCATTTGACTAACTCGGTCACAAGTGATGGGTAACAGGGTAATGGGCGCTTTACTGAATCCTCTAAATGTGATAGGTGTTTAACGAGGTAGAAACAAAATGATAGGCTTTTAAGTTTTAACTTAATTAGAAATAAAATGCTGGGCTTAGTACCTAAGCTGCAGCAAATTGTTGGGCCTTTTAATGACCCGGCTACGGAGTGATGGTCGGTTCACTGAATCGGCCACAAAATTATGGCAGGTTTAACTATACATCTACAAAGTGATGACGTATTAGTGAAAAGGCGACAAGAGGTTTAGTGTTTATGGACAAGGCAAAAAAGGAGTGGCTGTTTTAAATACCCTGCCACAAAGTGTTGGGCGTTTAACGGACCCGAAAAATAACTGATGGACGTTTTAATGATCCAGAGACAAATTGATCGCCGTTTATCTGAGTCTGCCACAAAGTGATGAGCGTTTTACTGATTCGGACACAAAGTGATGGGCGTTTTACAGGCTCGGCAGGAAAATGATATGGCTTTACGGACCCGGCAACAGAGTGATGGTCGTTTAACTTACTCGTCCAGAAATTGATGGGTGATTTTCAGAGTCGTGCACAAATGATGTATGTTTACTGACAGAGCCACAAATTGATAGTTGTTTTACTGACTCGGCCTCAAAGTAAGAAACATTTTACACAGTCGGAATTAAAAATGTGCGTTTTACTGACATGGCCACAGAGTGATGAAAGTTTGACTTAACACCACGAAATAGGTTGGGCATTTTACTGACACGGGCACCAAGTCGTGGGCGTTTTATTTTCCCAGTCACAAAGTGATGGGCGTTTTACTAACACGGCAACAAAGATATAGGCTTTAAACGCAGCCGCCAACAAAAGGATGGACCATTTACTGATTTGATAGCAAAGTGATGGTCATTTTACGAAGGCTAAAACAAAATAGTCTGTGTTTAAATGACACACCTAAAAAATTATTTACGTTTTACCCACCAGCCAAAAAGTGATAGGCAAATTACTGAAAAGAAAATCAAGTAATCAGTGTTTCACTTACCAGGTAACAAGATGTTGAGGTTTT
Source organism: Ceratothoa steindachneri (assembly GCA_963969495.1). Lineage (NCBI taxonomy): Eukaryota > Metazoa > Arthropoda > Malacostraca > Isopoda > Cymothoidae > Ceratothoa > Ceratothoa steindachneri. The sequence goes on along the minus strand of OZ018325.1, from coordinate 67,442,968 downwards.
TCCTTATATGTAGAGAAACTGATGGCGTGTTACTGTAAAGGCAAAGAGGATTGGAATTTTTCTGCCCTGGCACGAAAGTGATGGGCGTTTTAATTGCCCTGCTGTAAAGTGTTGGGCGATTAACTGACCCGACAGCTAAATGATTGAAAAAGTGATCGCCATATGACTGACTCAGTCACAAAGTGATGACGTTTTAATCACTTGGAAAGAAAGTAATAGGCGTTTTACTGAATCGGCCATAAGTGATAGGCGTTTCGCTGAAACAGAAACAAAATGATGGCCGTTTTAATAAGTTGAAAAAAAATGTGGGTGTTTGATCTACGTAACAATAGTGTTTGTTGTACGTTTCATTGTTCCGTTTAATGAGTGATGAGGTTTTAGTGAATAGCCAGAAAGTAATGGCTGTTTTACCTCTACGCCAACAAAGTGATGGTCGTGTTACTGAAAAGGCAACAAAGGGAAGAGACCTTTACTGAGAGTGAAAAAAATTGATGGTCGTGTTACTGAAAGGGCAACAAAGGGAAGAGAGTTTTAATGAGAGTGCAATAAAGTGATGGACGTTTTAAATACCTTGCCACAAAGTGCTTGGCTTTTGACTAACTCGGCAACTAAATAATTGGCGGGGTATTTAAAATACCTATATCTATTTTGCCGGGTCAATAAAATTCCAAACGAAATTGGGAGCTCTTTGCCTGTTTCTTCCATAAAGTGATTGGCGTTTTAGCGACTCGGCCACAAAGTGATAGGCATTTTACTGAGTCAGATACAAAAGGATGGGCGTTTTAGTAAATCGACATAAAGTGTTTGGCGTTTTTCTCAGCTAATAACAAAATAATGGGCGTTTTACTGACTCTGAAATAAAATGATTGGCCTATTACTTACGAGACAACAAAGAATTGGGCACTTTTTTACCTGGTTATTGAGTGATGGGCGTTTTACTGAAAAAGCAACAAACAGCTGGGAGTTTTAATGACTTGGCAATATAGAATGGACGTTTTAAATACCCTGCAAACACAGGTTTGGGCGTTTAACTAAACCGGCAACAAAATGATGAGCAATTGTGATGACGAGGTGAGAAAGTGATCTTTGCTTGCCTGACTTGTTCTCAAAGTTATGGTAGATTTGCTGAATCGGTCTCACAGTGATGGTTGTTTAACTGAATCGTCAACTAAATGATGGGCTTTTACTTACAAAGCAAGAATTGGATGGTGTTTTACTGATAAGGGAAGAGAAGGCTTGGAATATTACAGTAAATACACTCACGTGATGTTTGTTTACTGACACAGATAAAAGGTGATGGGCGTTTTACAGACTTGGAAAGAAAATGCCTGGCCTTTTACACGTCAGCAAATTAATGGGTAGTTTACTGAACTGGCCACAAAGGTAACAGAATATTGGGAGTGTTACTAATATGGCAAGAAAGAAACGAGCGTTTTAAATACCTACCACAAAGTTTCGGGTGTTTGATAAAGTGTTTGGCGTTTTTCTCAGCTAGCAACAAAATAATGGGTGTTTTACTGAGCCTAAGACAAAGTAATTGCCTTTTAACTTACTCGGCAACAAATTGATAGGCGTTTTACTGACTAGCTACACAACGATGGGCATTTTTCTGAGTCGGCCAGAATAGATGAACGTTTAATGACCGGGTTAAAGAGTAATGGGCGTTTTACTGACCCGGTCACAAAGTGATAGGCATTTTACTCACGAGACTACAAAGTGATGGGCGTTTCCTTATTCGTCGACAAAATTACAGGCATTTTACATAGTTGACCACAAATGATTGGCGTTTACTGATCCAGCAAAGACTGATTGGCGGTTTTATAATGCCGCCCCAAAGTGATGGGCGTTTTACTGATTTGGCCACAAATTGATGTCCGTTTAACACCGTCGGTAACAAAGTGACCTGCGTTTAGTTCTGAAAAGACAAGGAATGGATGGACGTTTTCCTGATCATTAACAAAATAATGATGATGTTATAGAACTGGCCACTAGGTGATGGGCGTTATACTCACCATGTAACAAAGTTGAGAGCGCTGTACAGAATCAGCAACAAAACAATGGCGTCTTACTGACCAGGCAACAATTCGATTGGCGTTTTACTGAGCTCACACAAAATCACCATCACGTGGTTGACATAGAGGTAAAACGGCCATCACTTTCTGGCTATTCACTAAAACGCCCATCACTCATTCGACGGAACAATAAAACGTCCAACACTATTGTTGCCGGTTTAGTAAAACGCCCATCATTTTGTGTGCGCTCAACAAACCTCCCATCATTCCGTTGCTGGTCAGTAAAACGCTCATAGTTTTGTTTCCTAGACTGTAAAACATTCATCACTTTGTTAAGTTTTTCTGAACGATGAATAAATTAAGTTGGGTTTTACTGATCAAGCAACTAAGTGCTAGTGATTTACTCGCTCGGTCAAATAGTGATCGGCAATTCTTGTCGTCATGGTTAGAAAGTAATGGGCGTTTTAACACACCGGCAACAAGGATATGGCTCTTAAACTAACGTCCACCAAAATAACGACGTTATATTGCCTCGGTAACAAAGAGATGGCCGTTTTACTGACCTCGAAACAAAGTGTTGGACGTTTTAATGACCCGGCCTAAAGGTGATGAGCCTTTTAATGTCACGGCCACAAAATTGAGGGGAGTTTTACTGATCCAGCAACAAAGTGATTAGCAATTTATTTAACTGGTCCAAGAGTGATCGACATTTTACCGAATGGGGCACAAAATGATGGGCATGTTACTGAAAAGGCAACAAATTTTGGGAAGTTTTATTGACCCGACAACAAGGTGATGAGTGTTTTAATTACCCTGCCGCAAAGTGTTGGCCATTTCACTGAACGTGCCACAAAGGAATGGGCGTTTTGCTGATCGGTTGACAAAGTAATGGGAGTCTAACTGAGTTGGCAACAAAATTTTGGGTGTTTAACTGAATAGGCCACTAAGTGATGCGCGTTTTAAATAATTTGCCACAAAGTATTGGGCGATTTACTTAACCGGCAGCAAAATGATGGGCGTTTTACTCACCCAGATACCAAGTGATCGCCTTTTGATTCATTCACTTACAAAATGATGGACGTTTTACTCACTCGGCAACAAAGTGATGGGTGTTCTACTCACTCGGCAACAAAGTGATGGGTGTTTTACTCACCCTGCAACAAAGTGATGGGCATTTACTGACTCGGCCAAAACTGGTAAGCGTTTTTCTAAGAGGGTAAACTAATGATGGGCGTTTTACTGACTCGGTAACAAAAGCTGGGCATTTTGCAGACTCGGTAACAAATGCTGGGCGTTTTACCAATCACGTACAAACTGTTGAGCGTTTTACTGAACTGGGCACAAAGTGATGGACGCTTTAATTTTACGTCTACAAAGTGATCAGCATGTTACTGAAAGTGCAACAAACGGTTTAGGGTTTACTGACCCTTCATCAAAGGGATGGGGGGTTTTAAATACCCTGCCACATAGTGTTGGGTGTGGGACTAACCCGGCAACGGAATAATGGGCGTTTACTGACCTGACTAAAAAGTGATGATTTTTTTAGCAATTCGGCTAGAAAATAATGTGCTTTCTACTGCCCGGATCACAAAGTAATGGGAGTATTTTCACTCGGTCACAAAGTGATACGAGGTTTTTTTATTATCCAGCCACAATGTGATTGGTCAAGTACTAAAAGGTCCACAGGGTGATGGGCGCTTTACTTACTCGATAACAAAGATATAAGCTTAAACTGACACGAAAACAAAATAATGGACGTTCCACTAACTCACTAACAAAGTGATGACCGTTTTACTGACACAGAAAGAAAAGGCTGGACGTTTTAAAAGCCCGACAAAAAAGCGATGGGCGTTTAGTGGTCGCGGTAATCAAGTGATGTGCGTTTTACTAATCCATCTGCGAATTGATTTTCGTTTTACTAATCCAGATCCAAATTGAATTGAGATTTGCTGAAAACAACCAAATTATCGGCGTTTTACCTACTAGGCAACAAAGTAATGGGCATTGTATCTAGTAGATCACAAAGTAATTGGCGTTTTACTTAACCAGCCACAAATATTAGCCATTTTACTCATACATCCACAAAGTGGTGCACATGCTACTGAAAAAGCAACAAAAGATTGAAAATTTTACTGATCCAGCAGAAAAGTGATATGCGCTTTAAATACCTTGCCGCAAAGTGTTGGGCATTTTACTGACCCGACGACAAAATGATTGGCCTTTGACTGACTCGGCCACAAAGTGATTGGCGTTGTACTGAAACAGCAACAAAATGATGGACGTTTTTCTGAAAAGGCAAGAAAGGCATGGGCGTTTTATTGACGAGACAACAAAGTCATGGCTGCTTTATAGAACTGGACAATATTTTATGGGCGGTTTACTCATGCAGCACAAAGTGAGAGATGTTATTTTCGACTTAGAAATGCAATAGAGGGCATTTTATTAACTTGGCCATAAAAAGATGAGATTTATACTTTGTGGGTACAAAGTAATGGGCGTTTAACTGTCGCGGCCCTCAGATGATGGAAATTTAATAGTCGTTGCCACGAATAGAAGGGCTTTTTACTCATCCTGCTTTAAAGATATAAGCCTTAAATTCATCCTGTAACAAATTGATTGGCGTTATATTTACCCATTCAAAGTTGATGTTCGTATTTCTGAACTTGTCCTAATGTAATGGGCGTTTTACTGATAAGGCCACAAATTTTGGTGTGTTTTACTTAATCTGATAAAAAATGACGGGCATTTTCTGAAAAGTCAAGAAAGTGATGGGCTTGTATCAGAACTAACCGCCAAGTTATTTGCATTTTACTCAGCCAGCAATTAAGCGATAGGCGTTTAACCGACTCCGCAACACAAAATGATCGGTGTTTTACTTACCCTCTACAATGTTATGTGCATTTTGATTTAATTACAACGTAGGAATGGGCTTTTTATAACGCCAAAAATAAAGTAATATGATGTTTAATGACTTCGTCACACAGTAAATAGCGTTTTGCTGATCCAGCAACAAAAAAATGGAGGTTTTACTGAGTTGGGCGTTTTACTGACTCGTCAACAAAGTGATGGGCATTTTGTTGCCCCTACTCAAATATATGGGCATTTTACTAAACCGGAAACAAATATGTAAGCCTTAAACTGACGCAGGAACGAAGTTATGAACGTTTTACTGACTTAGAAACAAAGTGATGGATGTTTTACTGACTCCTAAACAAAATGATGAGCTTTTTAGTAACCATATCACATAATGATGGGCGTTTTAAGGTCGTATCTAAAAAGTGATGAGAGTTTTACTGAATTGTCCGCGACGTGATTTGCGTTTTACTGACTTGGCCACAAATTGTTTGGCCTTTTCCTGAGTCAGCCAAAAAAATGAAGGGCGCTTTTCGGAAATGGCAAGAAAGGGATGGGCATTTTACTGACCAAGCAAACAAATGATGGACTTTTTACTGAATGGGCACAAAGTGATGGCTTTTACTCACCAGGCAACAAAGTAATATGCGTTTTCTTGTATCGGCCACATAGAGATTGCATTTTACTGACTCGTCAACAAATACATATATGGACCTTAAACATATCTAACAACAAACTAATGGACGTTTTACTGTATTAGGTATCACCAAATTCATGTGTTTTACTCACTGGATACAAAGTAATTTCCTTTTTACTGATTTGGCCACAAAATATTTGGACTTTTACCGAGTTGGCGACAAAATGACGGGCATTTTTCTGAAATGGCAAGAAAGGGATGTGCAATTTATTGGCCAGCCAAAAAAGTTACATGTTTTTACCAAACTGGCCACCCAAAATTGGGCGTTTAACTTACTTGACCAGAAAGTGATTAGCGTTTTACTAAGTCAGCAAAAAAATGATGGGCGTTTTAGTAAAAAGGAAAGAAAGAGATAGGCGTTTTACTGACCAAGCAAACAAATGATGGACTTTTTACAGAATTTCAAACAAATTATTGGTCGTTTTAATTACACAGCTACAAACTGATAAAAACTTTACTGCGTGGTCACAAAGTGGAGAGTGTTTTTATTACACGCTCTTAAATAAATGGACATTTTATTGTTGCGGATACAAAGAGATGGATGTTTTACCGACTTCAACAAAGATCTGGGCCTCAAAAATATCAGGCAACAAATTGATGGACGTTTTAGTAAACCATAACCAAATTTATGTGCGTTTTACTGACCCAAACATAAAGCAATGTGCGTTTTACTGATTCTGCCAAAAAGTGTTGGTCTTTTTACTGAGTCTGCAACAAAATAACAGGAGTTTTTCTGAAATGTCAAGAAAGGGATGGGAGACTTACTGACCAGGCAAAAACTCATGTGCGTGTTATAGAACTTTCCACCAGGTTAAGGACGTTTTACTCTCCTAGCAGCAAAGTGATTGGCGCTTTACCGAATCTGCAACAAAATGATGGGCGTTTTACTAATCCGGCAATAATGTGATGGGCGTTTAACTGAATCGGAAACAAAATGATTGTTGTTTTACTGATCAGCCAACAATGTAATGGGCGTTTAACTGAATCGGAAACAAAGTGAGGGGTGTTATATTGTCCCGCCCACAAAGTGACGGCCGTTTTATTGCCCCACACACAAAGTGATGGGCTTCTCACTAACCCCCAAACAGAGATATTGGCCTTAAACTGCGCCGGCAACAAAGTGATGGACGCTTTACTGACCTGGTAACAAAGTGATCGGCGTTTTGCTGACTAGGAAACAAAATTCTGGGCGTTTTACTTACCCATCCATAAAGTGATGGGCGTTTTACTGACCTAGAAACAAAGTGATGCGCGTTTTACTAACGGGAATCCCCCCTTCTCTACATCATTTTTATTTACGTTTTGCCATCAATGCCAGAGGGCAATATCATTCCGTCTACCTATCCTTGGTCTGGTCCACTACCATATCCTTGGGTGACTTGTCCGTTTCCAGACCATTCCCACCCGCCTGCTGGGAGAGAGAAGAGCCGTTACTCTTTTATTCCTTTTCTCTTTTCATCTTTAGGGAAAAGAGCGCGGTGATTGCGTTGTTTTCTTTTCCCGTCAAGAGAGCCCCGGGGCTTGATGGACCAACCTCGGCCTGGTTCTTCGCCAAATGGTAAATGACACGGCTCTCTGCGTAGCTCCTTTAGAAGAAGGAAAGTTCTCTTCTCTTTTTGATTCAGCAGGGGCATGTGCCCCTTAAGAGGACCTTGCTCGGAAGTGGACTTTGACTTATTTGCAGTTCCCAGCCAGTTACAATTATCTACTGCAAAAGACCCTGCCGTCTGGGCCATGGGCACCCCGGAGGCCACGCTCGTCTCGGAATATGCTTCATTTTGGTCATCACACCACATGGCTTTGGAATCCCGTCCGGAGACTGACAAGCCTGTTGCCTGGTAGAAAGCGATACCTCATGGGGCCTACAAATCAGCTTACATCAGAAAATTCTGGAATGCAGCATGCTGGCTTCCTAAAAAGTCACTAATAACGTGTTAAAGGGCCAGATTCTTTCCTGTACGGCAAAACACACCGAACAGAAGTTACTTAGCGCACGGTCAATACCTAAAGGCTGCAGCTCCCAAATAAACAACCAGAGAAGCAGATGCAAAAGAGTGGCTCCCTTAGTAAGTCGTACAAGTCGTCGACAAGATGGCAAAGATCTGGAGACTAAGACTTTTAGTTGGTCTGGTGGCTAAGGGCTGCAACGAAGAAGTTATTAGGGCAAAACTGATATTACCATTATTCGCACCCCAACGCCTAAGAACAATTACTTCTGGTACCAGTGGCAAGAGCGAGACTCAAGACGACCGGAATCAGCGGCGGGTTGCAGTGGACTAGCAGATCCATCACTGAAACTACCTCATAGCCTATCCCCCGGGCTGTTAGCCAACGAGTGGACCCTCCCACTCAGTTTAGCCCATCAGTCGAAATGGTGTACCGGGGTGTGGCACTTGGAGCCATGAAGTGAGAGTTGAGGAGGCAGTGGCGCCCAGTGCTGTTAGAGCTATCCCTAAGTATGTGTTACTATAAATACTAATAAAATTTGTACTGCAGTAAAATATATACAAACTTTTCAACAAGTGAGTATGGATTATTTGTTCAAGCCCTCCCTTTTAATGTTTTTACCCTTAATTTAGCCCACATCAAGTCCTAATCAATTATTTTAGTCTTGGGCAACTGAAATCAGATTTAGAATTTGCAATTCCAAGTTTGCGCATAATATAGAAATTAGTGGCACTTTCATACCGCATCGGGCAGGCCTGTGGGACGCTCCCCATCCCGTGTACTGCATTGGAAGTTAAAATACCCAATTGATAGAGTTCTTTTAAGGGCTGTAAGATTGGTCTATTGGATACAGACACTTGCTTGGAGTGTATGAAAAGCGTCCCCCAGGCATGTCCGATGCAGTGTAAAGGTGGCTCCTCATTGTTATAATAACCGCACACTACTACACCGCACATTGCAGTTTAAGTTACAATCTCAAATTTAAGAGAAGCCTTATGAAACATTACCACTAAAGGGTTCTTTATTGCTTAATATAAAAAAACGATTTGTCTGAAGATTGAAGAAAGTTCAAACATTGCCTTTTATTTTGTTGGTTAAACGGAGCTAACTGAATAACGGTTCAATATGATTATGTCAGATTTATTGCTTCTTATTTTTGTGTAATTCTGTTTTAAAATATATTATGGTTAAGGATTCTTCTCGAAATCTTTTTCTTCATTTTCTCTCTATTTTCTCTTTTACCAAATTACTACCTTACCTTCCCATTTAAATTTTTAAGAAACATTCTTAAAAAAAATGAGATCCTTAAGGATTTCTGGAATGTCAGATTGAGGCTGCACGTGCCAAGATATAGACATATGGCAAAGAACATTTCCCGATTCATTTTTTAACTATTGGAAATAACTTTTGGATTTGCTCCTGAAGGCAAGACTACCTCTACAAGAAGTTCATTTAGGACGTTTCCTACTGCAATGCCTTTGATATGATACAAATTACGAAAGTATCAAAAAGAGTATTGAAGCGTTTGGAAGGGCTTAAGTGTTCCAATGATTCCAAGAATGATGCCGTCGGGAGTTTCAAACTCCTGGCAGGGTCACCCAAGCCGGTGAGGTCGTGGATGAGGTCCCAGACTAAACGCAAAAAAACAAACAGAAATAAATACAAAATAGGAAGCAGATATTGGTAGACCCATTATATACTATACCTAAAGAACGGGATGAGGGTCATTTAATGGATTTTGGTAATGAATAATCGTGAATTCATTAATACCTTAAAGCTCGTCTCAAGATAACCGAATACATGGTCCTCATTCGGAAATCGATCCATCTACCTACAATGGATTAAAAGGAAACAACCTAAGCGAATTAAATTTTGAGGGTAAAAATATCAAATTCAGCGATCAAAATACTCTAAAGGCCCCAGCCCCCCTCCATTCTGGTTGGTCATTAAATTTTGCTTGTATTCCAGCAGAACTTAATGAGATTAGGATGAATTTCTTTTAGTCCCTCTTGGTTAAATGAAAACAGCTCAGAATGAGAATGCAAAGGCGATTTCCTCCAGGGCTAATTTCTTTCACTTTTTTCCTGCTAAAGTAGGGGAGGAAAAGACCACTCCCGAGGGTTTAGTATTGTTAAATTTATTTTTCTATTTATTGTGGATCACTATATCATCCTCCCTGTAGAGGAATGGATGTTTAATTACGATAACTTGCAAAGAGTATGTTAAAATGCCAGGTTTAGTAAAGATAGGCTAGGATGTTTAATTGCGAAGACCTAACTGAACCGAACAATATCTACAAGATTAAACTTTGACTTTATTCTCATTAGATTTATTACTAATCTATTTTTTATTAAATTATATGCAATATTTTCTTTAGTTTTGTGGCCAAAGCCTTGGGAGGTGTGTTTAATTGCTAAAACTAGGAGGAGAGGGAGCATGTTAAAATAGCTACATTAAATAGTGTGTAACAGTTAAATTGAGATTGTGTCCAGCGAAAACTTAGACTTATCATTATTATTAACCCAGGTAAAAAGAGCTTTATTCACAGTGATGCGAGCTTAAAGCTCAAAATTTTGTGACGCGAACATTGTATTACGTCCTAACCCGTCCATAAAGAGATGGGCGTTTTACTGACCTAGCCACAAAGTGATTTCAGTTTAACTGAGATGTCGACAATGTGATGTACATTTTACTGACCAGACAACAAATATATAGGCGTTTAAGTGAGCGGGGCACAAAGGGTTGAGCGTTTAACTGAGTGGGTAACAAAATGACGGGCGTTTCACTGAAAAGGCGAAAGGGATGGGCGTTTTCCTGAACAGGCAACAGAGTGATGGGCACGTCACTGAACTGGCCAACACGTGATGTGGTTTTTACTGACCCGGTAACAGAGTGCTGGGCGTTATACAGACTCGGCAACAAAATACTGAGAGTTTTACTTACCCGGCCACAAATAATGGCCATTTACTGACTCGGTCACAAAGTGAGGGTCGTTTTTCTGAACCCGTCACAAAGTGTGGGGCGTTTTACTGACTCAGCCATAAAGTTATGTAGGTATTACTTTTTCTGCAACAAATAATTTGATTTTGCCAAAAAAGTGATGGACATTTTACTTGCATGGCTACAAAGTCGGTAGCATTTTACTGAGTCTTAAACAAAATGATAGGCGTTTAACTGACCAGACCACAAAGTGATGGGTGTTTTTAGACCAGGCCACAAAGTGATAGGAATTTAAATGAGTGGACCACAAAGTAATGTGCTTTTTACTGACTTGGCATCAAATTGATGGGCGTTTTAAAGACACTGCAACAAAACAAAGGGCGTTTAACCGACCCGGCCATAAAGTGTTTGGCGTTTTACTGAAAAGGCTAATAAGTAATGTGCATTTTACTGAACAAGACACCAAGTGATGGGTAATTGACTGAAAAGGGGACAAAGTAATGGTATTTTTATTAATCCAGCAAAAAGTGATGGGCATTTCAAATGCGTTCTTTTATTTAGCGGTGACAAAGTGTTGAGCGTTTTTTTTTTACTGCAAAATGTAATTGGCATTTTAATGACAAGGCGACAAAGTAATGGACAATTTAATGAGTCTGCAACAAAATGATTGGCGTCTTACTCACCCAGCCACGGAGTGACGGGAGTATTTTCTTCTCGGCGTTTTTTTATTGACTCTGCCACAAAGTGATGGGCATTTTACTGAGTCTGCGTAAAAATGATTGGTGTTTTACTGACCTGGCGACAAATTAAGAGGAGTATTTTGACCGGGCCACAAAGTGATAGGCGTTTTACTGGCTCATCCACAAAGTGAAGGGCGTTTTATTGTCGTTGTTACGTAATGATGTGCGTTTTTCCCAGTAGGTAACGAAGTAATGGGCGTTTTAATGACCTGGGAGGCTACAAAGTAATGGGTATCTTCCTGACCCGGCAACAAAGATATGGGCCTTAAACTGACCCCGTAACAAAGTGATGAACGTTTTACAAATTCGACAACAAAATTATGGCCGTTTTCCTGACCCAGCTATAAAGTGATGGGCGTTTTATTATCGCGGCCACAAATTGATTAGCATTTTATTGAACCGGCACTAATAATATAGGATATAAACCCTACCGGTTCTAAAGTAATGGGCGTTTTATTGACCCATCATAAATTAATGTAATTTCTACTAACCCGCCCAAAATGTAATGGGCGTTTTACTGACCCGGCTACAGTGATAAGCGTTTTACAGTCACGGTATCAAAAGGATTGGTGTTTTATTAATACGGACACAAAGTGATCGGCGTTTTACAGTCACGGTATCAAAATAATTGGTGTTTTATTAATACGGACACAAAGTGATGGGCGTCTTACTCCCCTAGATATAAAATAATACGCGGTTTAAGGGGGTTTTCGTAAAGTAATGGGCATAACACTGAATCGATCACAAACTAATTGGCATTTTGTTGAACTGGTCAAAAATGATGGGCGTTTAACTGACCCGGCCACAAATTGATGAGCCTTTTAATGACCAGCTACAAATTAATGGGTGTTTACCTGATGAGCCTCAAAGAGATGAGCGTTATTTTGACCCAGCATCAAAATGATGGGCGTTTTAGTGACTCCTTTAGAAAGTTAAGGGCGTTTAACTGATCTTGCAAAAGAAATAACGGGCCTTTTAGTGACCAAGCCAAAGGGTTTTACGCGTTTTATTGTCGCAGTAACAAGGTGATGGGCATTTTGTTGACCCGGCATCAAAAGGTTTGACTTAAACTGTCCCGGTATTAATTAATGGGTGTTTTACTGACCACACCAAATTTATGGGCGCTTTCCTAACTCAGTCACAAAGAAATGGGCGTTTTACTGACTCGGCCAGAAAGTGAAGATCATTGTACTAAGTCGGACATAAAGTGAGGAGTGTTTAACTGACTGGGAAACGAAGTGTTGGGCGTTTTATTGACCCGCCCACAATGTTATGGGTGTGTTTTCCCAACCATTCCGAAAATAGATGTTTTACTTACCTGACCACAATGTATTGGGCGTTATACTTACTCGGCTACAAAGTGATGAGTGCTTTACATACCCGCCCCCCAAAGAATAGGCGTTTTACTAACACGCCAAGGAAATGATCGGCATTTTACTGACCTAGCCAGTGAGTAATTGGCGTTTTATTGACAGGGCATAAAAAGATGAGCGTTTACCCGACCCGGCCAGGAAGGGAGTAGCGTTTTGTGGACTCGACCATTGATAATAGGAATGATCCCCGTACCGTCTTCCGTCGGCTATCCCATCTTACTTCACCAGCCCAGGTCTCCCCACCCATTAGCACTGCTACTCTCTCGAATTTCTTCGCAGATAAGGTCACTAACCTCCGTGCCTCCCTCCCTTAGCCTTGTGTCCCGGCTCTTGCCATTCTCCCTGACTTCCCGCCTCAGCCTCTTATCGTTTTCCTCGCTGTGACCGCGTTGGAGCTTACAGCCCTGCTCTCGCGTTCTAAGAAATCGGGCTCCCCAAAGGACATTTTTCCGCCTAAACTGTTATGTAAAATTCTGCCTGCCATCCTCCCAACGCTTCTTCACCTGTTCAACACTTCACTTGCAACTGGTCTTGTTCCCTCTTCCTTCAAACGTGCCCACATCCATCCGATTCTTAAAAAGCCTCAACTGAACCCCACTGACCCTTCCAATTATCGCCCAATTTCGCAACTTCTTTTCCTCTCTAAGATTCTGGAGAGAGTGGTTGCCTTACGCATCAACCGTCACATGGTGGTCTGTAACATTGATGAAACCTATCAATCTGGTTTCAAGTCAGGTCACTCCACAGAAACCGCCCTCAATGTGTCCGATTGCTTACGAAGAGCCGCGGACAGGGGTTGTGTCTCCATCCTCGTTCTACTCGACCTCTCCTCTGCCTTCGATACTAATGACCATACCGTCCTACTTGATTGTCTCCACTCTTTCCTTGGCATATCAGGCCCCGTGCTTGACTGGTTCCGCTCTTACCTCTCGTCTCGTACCCAATCCGTTGTGATTGACGACGTTTCATCCGACTCTACCCCCATTCGCTTTGGAGTGCCACAAGGCTCTGTCCTTGGTCCTCTACTATTTCGTATCTACCTTCTCCCTCTTAGTTCCCTTCTCCGTAATCTCGGTCTATCCTTCCACCTATATGCTGATGACACTCAAATTTTCGTTTCCTTATCCCCCACGTCTCTTGCCTACTCTATCACTGACTTCCTGGCTGCTTACTCCTCCATTTCTGACTGGCTCTCTACCAACTTCCTCCGGCTTAATCACTCCAAAACTGAAGTCCTCCTCGTCGGCACCCCTGCTCTTGTCAAAAAATCAAAATCTCTCTTTCCCTCACTTACTCTGGGTGGCAATACTATCATTTTCTCTGACTGCGTTAGGAATCTGGGTGTTGTTTTTGATGAGCATCTCTCCTTTAAGCCCCATATCCGCAATGTCAGCAAATCCTCTCTATGTTTTCTTCGTAACTTCTCTCGCATTCGCTCTCACTTTGATCGCCAAAGTTTTAAGACTGCTGTTCATGCCTTCATCACCTCACGCCTTGACTACTGTAACTCACTGCTTGTGAATCTGCCATCCTCCTCTCTCCGTTCCTTTCAACTTGTACAAAACTATGCCGCCCGGCTTCTCCTCCGTCGCCCTCGCTTTTCTTCCTCAAAACTCATGCTGCATGAACTGCACTGGCTCCCTGTCAGATCCCGTACTCACTTCAAGATACTTATCTTCACATTTAAGGCCCTAAACAACAAGGCCTTGTCTTACCTCTCTTTTGCCCTCTCGCCACGCCATGTCCCTCGGGCCCTTTGGTCATCACATGCACCTGTTTTAAATATTCCTCGTTCATCCCTCTGCTCAATGGGGGACTGCTTCTTCTCAATCTGCGCCCCTAAGAAGTGGAATGCTCTTCCTGCTGAAATCAGATCTTCTCCCTCTCTTACCACATTTAAGTGTCTCCTGAAAACGCATCTTTTTAGTATTGCCTTCTCCCTTCTATTGAATTTCCTCTGAATTTCCATTCTCATCTCAGCACAACGTGCGCTTTAGGAAGGCCTCAGGCCTTGAAGAGCGTATTACAAAAGAATTATTATTTATTTATTTATTATTTATTAAGTGATGGGCGTTTTACTGAGTCCGAAACAAAATAACGGCCGTTTTAATTAGTCGGAAACAAAATGTCAGTTTTTTTTCTGAAAATTCAAGAAAGAGCTGGGAATTGTACTGCCAAGACAACAAAGTCTTAGGCTTGCTACAGAACTGCACACCAGGTGATAGCCATTTTACTTACCTGGCTAAAAAAGAGATGTCCGTTTTACTTACTTGGTATCAAAATACTAGGTGTTTTATTAATGATGCCACAAAATGAAGGAATTTTTACTAACGCGAAAAAAAAGTGATAGACGTTTATCTCACTCTAATACAAAGTGATGGGCATTTTACAGAGTTGGCAACAAACAATGGGCGCTTTACTGACACGGTTACAGTGTGATGGCCGTTTATTTTTGTCCCGCTCACAAAGTTATGGGAGTTTTATTAAACTGGCAACAAAGTTATTGGCCTAAAATGATGGTCGTTTTATTGACTTGGTCACAAGGTGATGTGAGTCTTGCTGACACGGCTACAAAGTGATGGCAGTTTTCCTGAACCAGAAACAAAGTGATGGACATTTTACTAACTCAACCACAAAGTGATGGGCTTTAACTGACACGAAAAAAATTAATGGCTATTTTACTGTAGCCACAATGTTATGGGCGTTTTATTTTCTGTCACAAAGTGATGTGTGTTTTACAGACCCGGTAACATATATATGGGCCTTAAGCTGACCAGCCATCAGAGTGATGAGCATTTCACGTAAACATACTAAATTATTTGCGTTTTGGTGAACTAGTCTTAAAATGATGGGCGTTTAACTGACTTGGTCTATAAAGTGATGGGCGTTTTATCTACTTGCCCTCAAAGTTATGTGCGTTTTACTGATCGGGAAACTAAGTGATGGGCATTTTATTGAACCGTCCACAAAAGAGATAGGCATCTTAATGACCATTATTCTAAGTGATGGGCGTTCTACTTATCCGGCTAAAAAGTGATGGGCATTTTACCCAACCAACTAGAAAGTGATTAGCGTTTTACTGATCGAGTTATAAAGTTGTCGTAGAATAGGCTCTCGACGATATAGCATACATAACTATTCGTTAAGGGAATTTCTATATTTCGAGTGTGTGGTAATCTGATTGACCGAGGTTAGTTCACAAAGGGATAGGGGCCGGGAGAGGCTTATTTATCTTCAATATGTTTAAGAAGTGGAACGGAGCGCAAGGATAAATAATATGGCTACCATTAATAAAATAGAGTTTTATTAATTAAACTATCAACAACACAAAAAAAATGTTTACAAAAACGGGGAATGAAAAAGGGTCGTGGGAAGATCTGACTAGTCTGAGGATTAAGATTTGGAGAGATTTTAAAAGGTAAACAAACAAAAAAATAAAAGTGGGGAATGGTTCGTTAAACCATTTAAAGCACACGGTTGCGTTGACAAAAGGTTAAATGATTAAAGGTAATGCTCGGCTTAGGTAATTACAAAGTTGTTGTGCAGAGGAAAACGATGCGAAGGAATCTTCGGTCCACTGGCGATTTCCAGCAGAAGGGTTCTTCGGGGGGTTGTCCTTAAAGAGGGGGAAGGACTGTCTTCGAGAAGTGAGAGCGAAGTGGGGCTCGGAAGTACGATCAATCTTTGTGACAGCAAATCGGAGATGTTCTAGATAAACAATGGAAGTTATTGTTGAAACCAAGCGTTATCTTGAAGAACGTTAAAAAGGGGAGATTAAATTATCCAGACGTGATGTCTTGGGACCGAGAACCGTTTCTTGACGAACGAGCTTGAAGAATAATGGCTGTTCTAACGTTGTTCTCTTTCTGAACAACAGGGGAGGGGGGGGGGTGAGAACCGTCTCTTGTCAAACGGGCTCAAAGAACAATGGCTGTTCTAACGTTGTTCTATTTCTGAACCACAGGGGGGGGGGTGAGAACCGTTTCTTGTCAAACGGGCTCAAAGAACAATGGCTGTTCTAACGTTGTTCTCTTTCTGAACAACAGGGGGGAGGTGAGAACCGTTTCTTGTCAAACGGGCTCAAGGAACAATGGCTGTTCTAACGAGGTTCTCTTTCTGAACAACATGGGGGCCTTGTTGACTTGGCGTCTCGAAGGGCACGAACCTTGGCACTCAAGGAATATTGTTTTCTTCTGGAAAATAAGGGGTTTCTCGGCAGAGTTCCTAGGTGCACAAGGGAGACCGGATCGGCTTGATGCCTCGCGAAGATAATCTGGATCTGCCTCAATTGGTAAAAGCTACGGTATAAATAGCCGAAGCCATCTCCATGGCGTAGGAGATAATTGAGTGGGGGACTTCGGGGAAGTCCCGGTGGCGCCTGTGAAAATACCTTATCTGCCCATAAGCGTAATTCAATCTGGCGAGATCGACGTATGGAGGCGAAACGGGGGAGTGAACTCCTTGATTAAACATTAGCTATGATGGGAGATAACGCGCTTTTGCTTCTTCTTGCAGGCAGGATGCACGTGGATAAGCATGTGGGTAAGCATGGTTAACATGTGATAGAGGCTGAATTAAAGCGGCCTCAGACCGTTCTATCACAAAAGTGATGAGCGTTTAACTGACATGGTAACGAAGAAATGGCAGCCGTTTTACTGACACGGTAACGAAGTGATGTGCGTTTTACTGACCCAGTGAGACAGTGTTGGGCGTTTTACTGATAACCCACAAAATTCTGAATGTTTTACTGAGCGGAAATGAAGTGTTGGACATTTTTCACCCGTTCATAACGCAATGGACGTTCTTCTGACTCGGCAACAAAGAGATCGGAGTCTTACTGACCAAGACACAAATTAATGAGTGATTTACTGACTAGGCTACAAAGTGTTTGGCATTTAACATACCAAATCATAAAGTGATGGCGTTTTGCTGACCCACAATCAAATTGATGGGTGTTTTACTCATCTAGCCAGGAAGTTATTAGTCTTTTATTGACCCGGCATAAAACGATGGGCGTTTAACTGACTGCCACAAAATGAAGGCCGTTTTTCGGAAAAGGTAATAACGTGATCGGAGTGTTACATAATTGGCCACCGAGTAACTGGCATTTTACTCAACTTTGCACAAATGTATTGGGCGTTTTACAGAATCGTTAAAAAAAATGGTGGGCGTTTTACTGAGACGACCAGAAGTGATGTGAATTCTAATGACGCGGCCACAAAGTGATGAGCGTTATAGTGAAGCTGAAAAAAAAGATTGACGTTTTATTGACTCAACAACATGATGGACGCTTTATTGTCCCAGTCTCAAAATGATGGGCGCTTTACTCAACTGATTCGGCCACAAAATGGTAGGCAAATAATTATCTTTGCGACATATTGAGGTGCGTTTTACCAACAGAGCCAGAAAGTGAAAGGCGTTATATTAAATCGCTTAATAAAGTGGTGGCCGTTTTAAAACACTTGGTCATCTTATTATCGTGTACAACGCCACCCTCCTGGTTTTCTTAATGCCGCGTAGATACCACCCTCCTTGCCATCTTATTATTATATACAACCCCAGCCTCCTGGACTTATTATCATCGTGTAAAGCACTACCCGTCCTTCTTATCATAGGGTAGACCCCAAGCCTCCTGCAATCCTTATTATCGTGTACACTCTAACCATCCTAGACTTCTTATTATGGTTTACACTACCACTCTCTTGGACTTCTCATTAGGGCGCACACCACCACCCTCTTGGAATTCATGGAACCTTCATGGTCTTCCTCTTAAGTGTACACGCCCACCATCCCTGTCTTCGTTTTAAGTTTACACCGCCACCCTCCTGAACTTCTTAGTATGGTGTACATGACTACCTTAAATAGTCTTATTATGATGTACACCTCTCCCTTCCTCCTTGACCCCACATTCCTGGACTTGAAATTAGGATTTACACCCGTAGCCTACTGGTTTCCTATTTTCTTGTACACCGCTAATCTCCTGGGCTTATTATGTTGTACACTCCACCTTCCTGGTGTTCTTATTATGATAAACACCCACACCCTCCTGGTTTTCTTGTTAGGATATAGACTACCACTCTCCTGGACTTGTTTAAAGGGGGGACTACATCACCACTTCCCTGGGCCTATTATTATGACGTACATCAACACCATCGCGGACTTCTTATTTTTTTGTACAACTCCACCATCCTTTATTTCTTATTATGGTGAACACCTTCCCCTTCTTGGTCTTCTTAACATGGTGCACACCCCTGCCTTCCTGGAGTTGTTTTAATGGTGTTCCCCCGCACAATCTTGGACTTCTTAATATGGTGTACACCCCCACCCTTCTGGATTTCTTATTATTATATACAACTCCACCTTCGTGTACTTCTTTTTATGGTGTACACATTACTCTCCTGGTCTTCTCATTATGACATTCACCACACCTTGAGGTCTTCTTATTACGGTGTACACCCCCTATTCTTGTATACACCCCACCCTCTTGGACTTCTTGCTATGGTGTACACTCTTAACCCACTCGTCTTCTAAATATGTTTCGTATATAAATGAACCTTAAAAAAATCAGGTACCTAATTATCAGTTCATAATGGTCTGCTAATTTGGAGGCTTTCTACCTCTGAGGGATTTTTAATTGGGGCTTGGTCTCAAACGGGTTCTCGATTGACTTCTGGAAAATAACCAGGCTTGACTAGGCCGTGATTTAAATGTGGGTTTGTCATTATAAATAGGGCATTATTTAATACTTTAGACACATGAAAAGGGCATTCCGAAATTCCTCGAAAGTTCGCTCTTTGATTGAGTAAGAATCAAATTGAGAAATTTACCCGGAATTTAGCCTCATAATAACAGGGTTTAAAATTCATTTATTATAATGTGGACACCCCACCCCTCCCAAATGTTAATCAAATGCATAAATTTAAACGCATGTGTAGTGTTTATTAACACACACACACACACACACACACATATATATATATATATATATATATATATATATATATATATATATATATATATATATATATATATATATTATATATATATATATAAATATATATATATATATATATATATTTATATATATATATATATATATATATATATATATATATATATATATATATATATATATATATATATATATATATATATATATTTATATTTTTATATATATATATATATATATATATATATATATATATATATATATATATATATATATATATATATATATATATATATATATATATATATATATTATAAGATATTTTTCATTGCCAATTCCTTCCTAAACAAACATGAACACAATACGTTCTGTTCAAAGAAAGCAGGGGTCTGGTTGATATTATTGTGTGTCACCTGTGGATATTGACCTTCTTGGACTTTCCCCCACGGGGGGTAGTTGGAAACTGCCCCATACGCACCGATGGCCTAAGTTAATATGCGCTTGGCAGTTTCCTTAGCCAACCCACTGAGGATTCTAATGAATTTCATAAGCCGACTGTGGGCAACAGGGAAGTTCCCAGAGGAGACTCGAGGACCTTAGGGGTCAGCTAAACAGTGGGATGGAACCGGAATAGTTAATCCTTGTGCACCATTCCCCCTGCACAAATATTTCGTACACATCTCTTAAAAAACTGAGAAGATGAAGTAAACATTTACATTCAACGCCATCGTTTGGTAAGTATAGGGCATATTTTTTACGCCGTGTGTGGAGCTCAACTATACATTCGATTACATATATCCAGGTTGTTGATCTTAGGATTTAATGTATAGTCTGCTGTATTTTTCAGACCTTGGTATCGATTTACGCGTGATTGGAAGACAGGTTTTTCTTTATGTTTTCCTTACTTATCCCACCACAAGAGTCCTGTCGAAAGTCACTAGCAGAGCAGAGGAAGCGGAGATCAAAGTCTTGAACTTGACAAAAATGCAATAAAACCGTGGAAAATTATGTTATCGCACCACTGCTACTTCGTTATTCTGAATCAACGTCAGGGTGTGTGTGTTTGTACATATGTTCCACGATGCAGATGTGTACACACAAATACAATTATATAATCATGATTGAAACGTTCTGGAGATGAAGTTTATGTTGGCAATAATATCTACATTGACGTTTGAACATCACGCAGTGGAGACCCCTGTTCTTTGCCACAACTAAGAGGCCCCTTATTTATTTGAATTGAAACATTCGTTGGGGGAATAGATAGCAAAGATATAGCAGATAGCAATTAAGGGATAGAGAGACTTTGTTTTCAATAACTTTTATCACCTCACCCTTAGTGGAAGGAAGAATGCCATCTATGAATTTATGATTAAGTCGAGAGAACCCCCTCCCCTTTTTTGCTATTTTCTAATTACGAATATGTTTGGTCTTGGTATTTTCATATTTTTATGATTCGGGACATGACACGAGTTTAGCTTTGATTGGTTACGGAATGAGTCATGATTTGTGACGTCATGACGCTGTGGCACTCAACCCTGGCTCCCTTTTCTGCTCGGATGCCGATTGGTTCATCGTGCCACAACTCCCGGTTTCTCGCGTGCCATTTATTAAAGACGAAACGATAAGGCATCTTTCATTTCCAGAGACCAGTCCCATGGCAATAGAGAACGTGGTCCTAAAGGGGTGCTGCTGAATAAGGAGTCCCGTACCCTCGTATAAATGAACAAAAAACATCGGAAGAAGATGAAAAGGCAGGACAATGGTACCTTTTATGCTCTGAGACGAGCTCCCCAGCCGCCAGTTCTCAGGAGCGTCCGTGTGTGTCTGAAGATGTCGAAGGAAAAGGCGCCGCGGGAGGTGGTCGAATTTGTCATTGTAGGTCGGAGTCTCCAGCAGAGGCCGTCCTCGTCTTCGAAGGACCCCTGCCATCAACTCAGACTTCTCGCCGTGCCGCTATTCTTCCCTCTGTGCCTTTCGCCCTCTCGCATTTGTTTCTGCCGGCAAGCGGATCAATGAGAGAGCGACCGAAGCAAGCCTTTTGGGTGGAGGTCCTCCAACTACCTTCTTATTAGAGGACGCGTCCGCAATGGATGACTGTGTTTCTTCGTTCCACTGTTCCAGTTTCATCAAATATGTCTGACAACCTGTATGCAAACCGATTTCGGAAACATTCATCACAAGGGGTGACGTCACGTTCGAATGTTACCCCCTGAGGCCAGAACACGACTATTTCCCGAGGATGTTGAACGGTATGGCATTTTTGTTTATATGTTATTGACTACGAAATTGCATCGTAGGCACAGCATTCCTAACTGAAATAGAACCTTGTTGAATCGCTCTTTAAACGGAAATATTCGCGGAGGTTTAGAAAATGTATTTTTAAGTCCCTCAACTCGGTTTAAACCTCTTAGACGCGATGGAGGAAAAACAAACGAACAACAAAATATATTTTGAACCCCGCAGTTCCATTAGGAGTGTCATGCATAAACCAGTCGTAGCAAAATGCCCACCGCAGCACGCCCAATCACGCTGTTCCTTTATCTGGACAGTTTGTGGACTTAGAGCACGACCTACGCGCATCGTGTCTCCCGAAGATCGCCTTCGTCTTAGACGTCTGAAAGATAATCTTATGATATTAGTTAAGAAGCTTAAAAGATGGCTTAGAAGAATTTAAAAACGTGCTTAATCTTTAATGCAAATTTTGCTCACAATGAATGTTGCCCAAAGATTCGAACGAAGAGCAATTATACGTTAGAAATTTGTGGATTCTTGGCCATTTAAGCGTTAAAAACCTGTGGATTCCACAACAAATAAAAAAGAGAAGCTTTTGAGATCAAATCAAATATAATGCACAGAGTCATACATTGAAATTGTGTAATTTGCCTGTATATATATATATATATATATATATATATATATATATATATATATATATACAAATATATATATATATATATATATATATATATATATATATATATATATATATATATATATATATACAAATATATATATATATATATATATATATATATATATATATATATATATATATATATATATATATATATATATATATATATATATATATGTATATATACATTTGGTTTGAGGAAGAAAGATAGGATTGGATCTAAAGAAAACAAACCGGACCTAATATTTACATTTCTCTCCTTTATGCCGGAGATTAAGAACGATTCAAAGATATTTCTGCTAATAAAATCATTTACATGCTTTTGACCAGTTAATATTGTGACCCATCTTAAGCTTAAGCCTGTGGACGGCCAGAACATTATATGCTTAATTCTTACAGAGACATTTTTACATAGAATAAATTACGTGGTACAACCAAATATTTATACTTATTCACGTGTTATCTCTTGTGACTCTTACCCATATATATATATATATATATATATATATATATATATATATATATATATATATATATAAATATATATATATATATATATATATATATATATATATATATATAACATATATAAATATATATATATATATATATATATATATATATATGTATATATATATATATATATATATATATATATATATATATATATATATATATATATATATATATATATATATATATATATATATATATATATATATAGGAATATACAGACAGAGGAAATGGCATTTATTGGGCAGACGTTTAAGACTTAAAGTGGGAACATCATCAGCGACCTAAGAGAGAAGGAGGAAGATATTAACACTAAAAAATTGAATTTAGCAAAAAGGGGAAAGACTCCTTAAAATTTGTTTGTTGTTGTTTATAATATATAATGGGTTATTTTATTTTTTAACTTCATCCAGTTTATTTTAATTTTTAATATCCAAGTTAGTTTGTATTGATTTTTTTCTTTCTTCTTTCTTTGCTAACTTACAGGAGATATTATTTTTAAGTAATTTTACCTATTCTGTCCTTTGTGTTTTATAGGACATTCATTCAATATTTATGTCCATTTTACTCCTTCTCCTTTCATTACCCCCATTTTTAATTTTAATTTAAACAATTATTTAATGTATTTTAATAGTTATAATATATTTAGTGGTAATATTTCCCCCTCTTTCTTTATGCGCTTATGATGGTATCAGTTGAGGCCTGAAACCACCGACCAATAAATGTTTTGAGCCATATATATATATATATATATATATATATATATATATATATATATATATATTATATATATGCATTCATCGTCAAAAGTTTTGAGACTATATAATTTTTTTTTCGTTTTTATAATACAGGATAGAAATAATAATTCTGATATTGAAATTATTTCAGGTTTATTTAAAGGTCAGAATTTCAAATAAATAATAACAAACTGGACTCGTATTTATTCCTTCATTGAATCCCAAATCGCGCTTTTGTCCTGTTCCTTTAGAAGGTGATTTTCAGTCCCTGGAACTTTGCTATTCGATCAAAAAGGTAAAATCATGACTAATAATGGTTAAATGAATTATATTGTGTAATTATAATCTATTTGTAATAGTTTTGTAAAAATAAATTTTTGAATCTTTTTCAATTAAAGAAAAGGTTCTTTCCAAAGATCACCAAGCACCAACTTTAGGGTCATTAGTGACATAAAAAGTACTGGTTCCGCTCATATAAAGAGGTCTTATGGACCCTTAAGCCCTTCAAATGAATGCCAAAATCGCCTCCTGGTAAATTTTCAGCTCAAGAATCGGGTTGCCTCCTGGTTTTGATTTGTACGAAGAAGATGTAATCGCTTTTGCGCGCACATTTTTCGATTAAGCTCTCAAGTCGAGAAGGGTGGCGGAGACCCCTCATCTCACCAATAAGAACCTTACGGATAGGCTCCACTTTTGTAGGAAATATAAAGAATGGATTGCTGAAGAGTGGGACAAAGGATATTATCTGATAAACTCCTCTTCTCCTTTCCGTTCGTTCGGAGCTTCTGGAAGATTCCTCGGCAGGAGGAGAAAAGAGAAGCGCTTTCACGATTTCCTTTCCGTCCCTACGGTGAAGAGTCTGGACATTCTCCATGTCTTGGGCTGCGTCTAATCTAAGAGAATTAAACACTAACATTTTTTGTCCCCAAACACTACAATGAACTCAAAATGATACTAACACGCGCTTCATCAAAACCTTTTCCTAACAGTTCAGGACCAATTTAGGGATGATAACTGTATTTGTAACATGATAGGCACCATATCACAAAGCAAACCCTCCCAAAAAGTTTCTGACCGAAAATAATATCTAATTCTTAGGACTTTGACCCGGAAATTCGCCAGATTTTAACCCAATAAATAATTTGTTGGTCATGATTATTTAAACAAACTAATGATAAACAAAAGCCATCCAATTGTGAAAGATTCTGGGTGCTTATTAAGAAAAATGAATCAATATAAGTCAAGATTTCATCACAGAATTTAGTCTCCAGCATTCCAAAACGAATTGAAGCAGTTCGGAAGAACTACGGACATCAGTGTATATATTAAATGTGTGTATCCTTCGACTGTATTTATTAATAAAATTGGTTTGGGATCTACATTTTTATATATTTCTCATTCAAATTAGGACACAAACATACTAAAACAATTTGAAACGTTTGATTAGTTCTATTAATTTTATGATATGAAAAAATATAGTACTCTCAAAACATTTAACAATGAGTGTAAGTATATATATATATATATATATATATATATATATATATATATATATATATATATATATATATATATATATATATATATAACTCTCAAGTTGAAAGTTATATATATGCACTAAATACTTTCAAGGAAGCAGAAAACAGAAGGTCCCGAGCGCTCTCTTTTATTAAAACATTTTCCAGATAATTGGGAGGTTAAAAAATCCGAAATGAGAAAACGGTAAGAGAGTCGAATATTAAAAAAAGAAGATCACGAAAAACAAAAGACGATTGTACTATGAATAATTGTTGAGAAAGTAAATTTTTTTTAAAGTGTAATAAAAACTAATAATTTAACTTTACAATAATTAATTACTTACAAATAGAACAGAAATATGCATGTGAATATAAACAATAACTACCCAAAGTTTATTATATTGAATGCATAATATTTATTTATTTCTACTAAAATTGCGTTCTATTTTAACATATTTAAGCTTTTTACAAAGGTTTTCATTGATTAAGTTGTCTAATTTAAACATTTCTGTACTGAGGTTAAAGTTAATTTTCTTTGTGTATTTAATAAAGGCAGTTTTACAATATTTTTTTCAACGAAAATACCTTCATTAGAAATAATTCTTCCTTCATCCTAATAAATTTGGTGATCATACAAAGTAGATAATAAATGTAATAAAGGTCAGATAAAGGAGAGTTTTTAATCAGTAGACTTGTGAATGATACGTTTTTGGCAAATGCAACATTTACATATGTTGGAATTCTTAAGCATATGGGGAATGTGGATTAAATTTCACTATATGATCGTCAAGTTTCTTTAGAATGTATCTTTAGCTGATTTTAACGTTGAATTAATATAGGTTCAGTATATTTGAGTATATTTCATATGTTGTAAATGAGATTCATTTCAGCGTCATTAAATTCTGGATTCCAGACTCCTAAGTGTTCTTGAGAACATTGATGTAAAGACTGACTTTTTAACATTGAGAGATTCATTGGAGTAAAAATTTGAGTATGATAAGACGTTATGATTTTTTGTTTACTGTAAACTTTAGATTTTTTTCTTGCCTATAAACGAGGCAGTCAAGAAATGTGGTAACTTATTATCATTCTCTGTTTCACTGGCGAATTTACTGGAAGAAAAATCAGTATTTCATACTGTTAGAAAGTTGATTTCCTTATGTTCTAGAGGCCATATGTACAGTATATCTTCCATATAACGAAGGCATATGGCTTTAATTGGTAGAATTAACGGTAGTACAAATGTGTAAAATTGTAATCACGCAATCAATTGGAATAGCGTCCAATCCATCATCAAATGCATTAATCACGTTTCCAGAAATATTTTAGAACAGATCTGGGCAAAGTATGGCATGCGAGCTAAAAGTTGACCGCGACCAGGTATGTTAAAATATTTCATTTTGATAGTACATTTCAAAGTACTTTGTAAAAGAACAAGTGTAAAGCACAGTAAAAATCATAAAATTTCTGATGTATCTTGAACCATGCTCTAATGCACCTTCCCTTACTTTAATGGTTGAAGTAATCCAAGTCACTCTAATAACGTACGCATTTCCATTATTTATCATTAATGTCACTCAATCTTTTATGTTTTTAGTAAGCCAGGATGGTAAAATTATAGAAAGAGTAATTTATTCTTATTTTTAGAATATCGTAGTTAATAAAGAAACGTTAAAATTAATCGCGGTAAAAGTGTTTCCAGAGCTTTCAATAATTTTGTGCATTGTCGAGGAATAGGTCACCTCCATAGACAATACATCTAAATATACATATATGTATCTATTTGTTGAGAGGAAAGAGATAAAAGCAACAAGAATATGTATATATACAGTTATATATACATATATCCTCTAATGTACGTACACGTCCTTCGCTACGTACAAGAAGGTTCACTTCGTAAGAGTAATCTGTTGATTACGAGGTATAAGAGTGCGATTTACTACAGGGGCCGAAGTGCAAAGTCTCGCACGGGAAACTGGAGATCCTTGAGGGAAGGAGGTCCAGATGAGACGAGAGAAATCTCGGCCAATCTTTCGGGGACTAAACGATTCGAGGTTTGCTCTGAACAGAGTAAGCCTTCACAAAAGAGATGGATCTGCCTGGTGAGATCCAACCTCGATGGTATAAGTGAATACCAGGGACTTGGGGAAATATACAAACGATCTGAACCGAAGGCGATGGGTCCTCAAACTCAATCTGCCGATATTCGAAAACCCAAGGTATTTATATGACGGTCATTTTTTTTGGTTTCTCCTCGTTGGTAGACTTAACACGCCCAACTTAATTAACTGCACCTGTGAGGCGGCTGACGGATATTCAAATTCTTTCTTATTTTATTCTGTTTGGATTCAGAGATTATTATGGTGTCCCTTTCCTTTACATGCCTCCCTTCCAAAGATGGCGTTTTTCCCGACACCAAGGGGAAGAAAAACGGCATCTCGATCAAAACCCATTGGTATTAAAATTTCAGCCGACACTGCGGCCGTCAACGTACAGGATTTGCTCCGTTTGATCACAGACGACAGATAAAACTTACACATACATTTAGGTTAATAGGTAATTAATTACATAATTTAAATATATATAGTTTCATGTAAATACAATACTACAATTTAGAATAAGGCATCAATCAAGCAGAGGGACAATCCAGGAAACAATAAAAAAATCAATAATGACAACACGTATATAAAAGCAATACACTAAATTACGGGCGTACGCACAGACGCACAAACAAAAAATAAATTTTACATGGGCGAGCAACGAGTTCGAATATATACATGAACTTATAGGATGTATGGAGTTCTACCTTGAGGGAGGAGGGTCCTCTACTGGATTCCTACTAAGACTGTCTGCGACACAGTTTTGACTACCTTTTAAATACAAAATTCGGAATTGATATTCTATCAATAGCAGACTCCAGAGCATAAGCCTTTCGTTTTGTCTTTTACAATTTCTTAAGTACGCCAAAGGACGGTGATCCGTTTCGATCGCGAACTCCTGACCTATCGGATACATTTTAAACTTCCGGACAATAAAAACTATTGCCAGAGCCTCAAGTTCTATTACTGCATAGTTTCTCTCGCGTGGTAACAGCTTCCGGCTTGCATAAGCGATAGGATAGCTATTCCCGTCTTCTTCGTACTGCAGCAACACACAACCGATGCCATCGTTGCTGACATCCGTACGGATTCCAAACAATTTGTTTGGGTTCGGGAGCCACAATATGGGGACAGATATTAACCTCTCCTTCATCTGCTGGAAGTGGGAAATTGCCTTGGGGCTCCAAATAAAGGAATCTGGGGAGTTTTTCTTAAGAAGAGAGTTCAGGGGGGACGCTAAGGCGGCAAAGTTGGGGACGAAGCGCTGTTAGAAGGAGATTGAACTCAAGAAGGAACGTAGCTGCTTCTTAGTACGGGGAAGGGGAATATCTGAAATGGCCCTGACCTTTTCTTGCTGGGGCGTTATTTGATTTTCCCTAATGTGAAATCCAAGGTACTTGATAGTGTGGTAAGCAAAATGACACTTGCAAGAACCCATGGTCAGACCATGCTCTCTGAGCCTATTACAGAGGGAACGAAGGGAGATTAGATGTTCATCCCATGTGCGTATAGCTATGTACACATTATCAAAATAGAATGACATATTATTTAGACCATCTAAGATGCGGTGCATCATTCTGTTGTAATTATTACAAGCAGTGAGTAAACCGAATAGGAGGCACTCAAATTGCATAAGCTATTTTTCTGTACGGAAGGCAGTGTATTTAAGAACACTATTCTTGAGGGAAATTTGATAGTACGCCTTGCATAAATCTATCTCAGAAATAAATTTGGCGTTCTCGAACAAATATAGGCTCTGGTCTATCAACGGGAACGGTTCGGCATCGAAAGCCGTTGCGGAGTGAAGTTTTCGAAAGTACACACACATTCGAAAGGAATGATCGGGCTTCTGAACCATCACAATGGGGGAACAGCAATCTGACGAGGAGGGTTCGATTATTTCTAATTTTAGTAAGTTTTCAACCTTCGCATTGAACGCTGATCGCAAATGAATGGGCAAAGGGTACAGCTTGGATCGGATCGGTTCTTGCGTGTTCAATACGATGTCATGCTCTAATTGGTTTGAGCAACCAGGCTTCTCGAAAATGACGTCCAGGTAGGTCTTTAACAACCGGGATAAGTGGGCTTTCTGAGCGGGCTCCAAGTGGGGATTTAGATTGATCTCCTGGGGGCGTCTTTATATGTACGTTCCGGGGAGCAAAGGGAGTAGGTAGTCATTGTAAGCTTCTACGCAAACTGTCTGGAGTAGGTTAAGAGGTTTGGGGGGATAAGAGGCTTCCATCACGGCCTCTTCGTCCAGGCTTTTGACTTAATGTCAAAATGGGTCCTGTCATAGGATCGGAGGATTCATAGCGAGCACGTAGGGGAGTGGTTAAGAACGAAGGTGAAACGGAACAACAGTTCACCCTCAACGAGGTAGGAGACCTTCTTGTGACCACGAACGGATTCGCGCTCGTTGGTCCTCGACTTTTCCCACAATGGCTCTAGGTAAAGACACCATTCTGGGCCTTTACAAAAGACTCGTTGTTTAGAGTCTCGTACTCGGGGGAAAATGGGAATTCTAAAGTCACAGGGAGGGGGGCTCGTTCTTTATGGCTTGGGCCCTCGTGATGGCAAGCTGAGCAATGGTACTAAGGGAGAGCTGCGGGCTCTGGCCGACTAATATGGCGCAGAATTTAATAGGAGCTGCTACGGCGTCAGCCCAACCGGGGAAATATTGGGATTCGATTGAACCACGGACCACTGGGAAGCGGTTGGCTCGTCCCAAGTAGTCCTAGACTATTGCAAATTTATCGTGGTCAGGGCTCATTGGGGGCAGCAACTTTTCCGAGGCAACGATGCACGTGCATCCCGTATCTCTGACGACCAGGGTTGAAACCCGGCAACCATTAACCGATCCAGTTTCAAATTAGAGCCCACCGACACCCAGGTGTCGGGGGACTATTCGCTGGTGAGGAAGCAGGCGTTTCGAGGCGTACAGACGGAAGAGAAAGAGAGGCGCCTACTTGGTGGCTGGGAGCAGAACGGAATTGATAATTTTTGCGGACAGTTCGTCCTCACATGCCCGGGGGTTCCGCAAGAAAAACAGACAATGGGTCGTCTGGGGTAATCCAACGCAGGGGGATAAAAGACGGGTGGCTTAACATCCCTAGGTTCACTTGGGGGATGATTTTTCGGTTTGGAGGGACTTGTGACCTTTACAAATTTTGGAGCGTTCTCCGGGTGAAATTTAGGAAAGTCGCCTTTACTCTTGGGGGAAGGAGGATGGCTCTTCTTGGGATCTTTGGGGTAAAGATTATGATTGGCCGCATGCAAATCCGTTTCTTCGATGCATTCTTTGAAGGAAGCAACTCTTCAGTCCTTCATGAATAC
This sequence comes from Ceratothoa steindachneri, assembly GCA_963969495.1. Classification (NCBI taxonomy): domain Eukaryota; kingdom Metazoa; phylum Arthropoda; class Malacostraca; order Isopoda; family Cymothoidae; genus Ceratothoa; species Ceratothoa steindachneri. The sequence continues at coordinate 67,412,341 of OZ018325.1, read as the reverse complement.
CTGGATTTCAGAGGGCAGCGTAGCAATTAATTGATCCCACAAAATGAAGTCAGACAGAAACTCATAGTCGCCGTTTGCTTGGGCGGAGTCCAACCAAAACTGCAGGCTTCTTCTGAGGGTGAATCCGAACTGGCGATAAGTCTGACCAAGTAGCAACCTTGCCTGACGAAACTTTGCCCTGTAGAAGTCCGGATTCATGTTGATCGCAGCCAGAGTTCGAACTTGAGGGTCGAATAGTCGAGGGTAGCCTAGGTAGGTAGCGAAATGAAAATATCTCGCAGCTGAGTATTAAGGAGAATCAAAAGTCGAACGACTCCATCAGTTTGGATATGCCAGTGACTTACCTCAAAAATCTTTTCGAAATAAGTGAGGTTAGCACTGTAATCCTCACCGTCCTTAAATGCCAGGAGCTTTAAAGCGGGGATCTGGGAGGCTTCATTCCTGGAACTAGCTGAGAGTATTTCTAAGTTATTCCTATTTTACTCCCTTTTATGGTGCCTCACTCTTTCTCTTTCTTTAGCTTCAGGTTTTATTCTTCTCTGCTCAGCTTTAGCTTCTCTTCTTCTCTCCTCAGTTTCAGCTTCTCTTAGTTCTTTCTTTTCTGCTCTTTCGTTTCTCTCCTCATCCTGAATATAGGCGACTAGCTTTTTACCGAAGAGACCAAGCATCTCACACTGTTGCCTAAATCTCTCAAAGGACGTCATCTTGTTTCCTTACGCGAGCCTTAGTCACTCGATGCGTTCAAGAATCTTACGGCAAAGAAAATGGGGCTCTCGCAATAGTTCCCCTAAATTTTAAATAAAATCTTACCCTTGAGATCATACACACGGACAAAAGCAATAAATTATAATAAATATGCTAATTCCTATATGAGTACCTAATATAGCACCTCTTAATCCGGCAGGGGGATTACAAGGAGAGTTTGAAAGATTTTCTTCACAAACACACACAAAGAAATGTCTTGTTACTAAATATGGCCTTACGGGCACCACAAAAGACCAATTACGCAAAATAAAATAAAAAAAAATTAGAAAAAAATTATTTTCCGATCTTTAAATAAACTTGATCTAACTTGGTAAATTTTTTATTAATTCAACTGAGGGACTTGAAAACAAAAGGGGTCCTCAATTAAACCGACACCTGACACCAGAATTTATTATATATATATATATATATATATATATATATATATATATATATATATATATATATATATATATATATATATATCTATTGGCTAGGAGGAAAAAGATAAAAGCTAGGAGAATATGTATATATACATATATCCTCTAATGTACGTACGCGTCCTTCGCAATGTACAAGTACGTTCACTTCATATGAGTAATCCGTTGATTACGAGGTATATGAGTGCGATTTACTACAGGGGCCGATAGCGTTTAATGAGTTTACCAAGTTGCAGTTCAAGGATATATTTAAAGAGTGAAAATGAAAAATATAATTCTAATTAGTCACTAGTTAACATATATATATATATATATATATATATATATATATATATATATATATATATATATATATATATATACATATGGGAAATATAGGTAATGTTAATAAGGACAATTCTGACACAATACAGATTAATTGGCAATCGGGTAACGTTAATTACTCGTTAATCAGCTTTTAAATAGGATACTATAAATCAGTTATGCAGAGGGAATATTTATATGTCGAAAAGTGGTTCGATTAACAGGAGCTACAAGCAAGGGTCATTTTAACTTAATGGGGTCACCTCGAGGAAGGGGAATCCTTTAGCAATTCGGCGTGGGGAAATGGAAACGGACAATGGACGTGATTCTCGACCGAATACGAGACCAGATGACGAGTTCATGATCCTCCTTGAAGACGGACGATAGCACCTCTGCTTCAGAGAAGTGCAACCTTCAAAAATCGAGACTCTGACGAGGCTCGGCGCGAAGTCTCACACGGGAAACTAGAGATCCTAGATGAGACGAGAGGAATCCCGGCGAATCCTTCGGGGACGAAACGATTCGAGGCTTGCTCTGAACAGAGTGAGCCTTCACAAAAGAGATGGATCTGCCTGGTGAGATCCATCGATGGTATAAGCAAATACAAGCGACTCAGGGAAACAGACACACGATCTAAACCGAAGGTGGTGGGTTCTCAAACTCAATCTGTCGATATTCGAAAACCCAGGGTATTTATATGACGGCCATTTTATTGGTTTCTCCTTATTGGCAGACTCAAACGACTGGCTGACCACTCTCGGCGGCCAGATGGATTAGCGTTTGTCGCCTGATTCAAGTATTAATGGCCTTAACGATGTGGGCGAGAAACCTTCGGCTAGCAGTTTCCCGACTACAGAGATTAGCGCTTCCTTGGCGAAGTAAAAGCTTTTAACACGCCCAAATTAATTAACTGCACCTGTGAGGTGGCTGACTGATATTAAAATTCTTTCTTCTTTTTTTTCTCTTTGGATTCAGAAATTACTCCATGTGGAGTTATACTTAGGAGACAGAGAGAGGAAAGGAATTCAAGAAACAAATGAAGGGGGTATTCTTCTTAACGTACCTTTCCCTTACATGCATTTAATTAATATTTGGAAACAAAACTCGAAAGAATATATAAAAAAAAACAAAAAAACAAATTTACAAATATTTAAAAATACTTAAGTGCTTGAAATTGATTTTTATTTAATGTAGTAAAACGGTAGTCATTGCAAATCACTAAAAATTTGTGTAGCCGTAGCATATAATCCAGGGTTGAGCAAACTTTCTAAACAAGAGGGCCTTTTTTGACTTTGCCGAAAGGTCGAGGGCCATACTCAATAAAAACATTAGTCTTTCTCATTCTCTACTGAGTTCAGACAACGCCCATCTACATATTTCATTGCTAAATTCTTTATTATTCCTTTCAAGCTTAATAAATTTGCATTTTTTTATAGTTAAAAGACATTTATAACCTATGTACCTAAGATACTAACCTATTTAAATAAATACATCCTTTAAAATTACCCTAGTATTCTTTTATTACCGCCAATTCAGTCATCAGAAAAAAGGAACAAACTTAAGAGCTACTATTATACTTTCTATCCCTAAGTAACCTAGAATGAATATGATCAGAATTTGTTAGTATTTAACCTAATTACAAGTGTTTTAAAAGTTTCGCCTATACATTATATGTGCATTAGGGGTACTCAACACCTCTTTCCCCGATCTAGAAGCATCATAAATTAAACAGTTTAAGTTTATTTCTCTAAATAATGAAGCAAATTTAGTAGGTAAACTAGTTTCCTGGCTAGTATAGTAGTTAGCGTGCTTGCCCGGTAACCGTTGGGTGGGCAGTTCGAATCTCTGTCCGGATTCTTTTAGAGCTGACACTATTTACTAGGGAGGTTACCTCCGTAACTGGGCATCACTGTGGGTACGGGTAAGTAGAGCTCGTAGCTATGGCAGGCAGTCCACCTAAGAGAAGGAAAAACTCTGATTTCAAACCGTGGAGAAAGGGAAATGGGTCCCCTCCCCCACTCCAGTATCGGGCCTAATCAACTATGGATGCTACAATATGAAACGCACCAGAGTTCGTCAAGAAGAAGTACCTAACTATTAACTTAAGTTTCTTTTGAGATTTCTTCATATTTAATAGGTCCTATTTTATATCAACTGGATTTGTTAATTATTTTATAACTAAAGAATGTTTTTTAGATCTGCATTGGTATTTTGTACTAAATTGACATCAACGGTATCTGAATGACATAACAAAGGATAGAGCTCGACATCATTCAGAACCGTCACTGAAAGAAAGGAAGATTTGTGAACGTTAAAAAGTTGATTTCTTACTGCAAAATCATCGCTCAATGGCGTATATCTTTACGTACAACTCCCGTTAATTGTACAAATCATGGAGGTTTTTTATTACATTGTGCCATTGACAATACTTTTCTTACTGATCTTTCTTTTATTGTTAATTTCAGTTTTAACATTCCTAATTCTCACTGTCTTAAGGTAGTTAAGAATTATCTAACTGTATTGTCAACTGGCCGTCGTCGTGAGTAGCCCCATATGTGAAATGGGTCAGGACACTGAATTGGGAATCTGGTTTCTTACATAATAATCTCATGAACGCTTCAAATGAACGCTTCATACCTTGACGAATAGGGGTCAACGATTGTGCAACGTGTAAATTTTGAGTTTTTCGTTACTCATTCGTCCATATCGTTTCTCAGGCGTTTCTTCGTCGTTTATCGATCGTTACCATTCGTCGTATTCGTTGTGGGGTTCTGGAAAGTTTAGTTCATGCACAAAACCTTTTTCCAAATGGGAAACGAATGATCAATAGTTATACGTTCGTTCTTAATTCGTTCATAATTCATTAGCCCTTCGTTTTATACGTTAGTCAGTCGTTGGGCGTACGTTCCTTAATCGATGGCTGTGATGGTAACGTATAGGGAACGAATAAGAAGTGACTGATTCACGACCTTAGAACGTTCTTTTAACGCTTGCGTAAAGAATACCTACCGAATGCAGCGAATACAAAGCGATGTCAACGATTAGTTAACGATCATACAATGAAGCAGTGCCGATGATGACGTATGGTAAGCGAATGGGTAACGACTATTTAGGAGTCCGAAAAAAACAGATCTCTGTGAATGTCCTCAGTATCAATCAGGTTGTCCAGGGGTACACACTTGCCATCACTATGGATGATCCAGTAGGAATAAACACAATTATTGCACTGGTACAACAACAGCAGAGCCTTATGAGTCGGAATCTGCAAATCATACAGCGGAGAAAAAGAAGAAGAAGAAGAAGAAGACGCCATTGGGTGAGGCCCTGGATCCAGAGGAGACCACTCTACGGTAGAGCCAAGGAGAGAGGATCCAAACTCATTCCACAACTTTCTTCGCATGACCCCTGCCATGTTTGATGAGCTCCTGCATCGACTAACACCAAGGCTGACCAAAGAAAACACCCTCTATAGAGAAGCGCATAAACCCGGATTGAAGTTGGCATTAACCAACAAGTACGCTGATATGAAGTTTCCCCCCCCCCACAACACCATCTCTCTTGTGGTCCATGAAGTGTGCCAGGCAATCATGATGAGTAACTCGATGAACTAATGGTCTGCCCATCCAACCCAATTAATGACTACAAGTGGCAAATCAATATTATCAGAAGTGGAACTTCCCCCACACCTACGGATCCATCGATTGGAAGCAAATCCCGCTCCCCCTCCCAAGACTGGTATACAGTACTAAAATTACAAAAGATTCTTGAGCATCATTCTCTTTGCCATGGTGAACGCTGATTACAAATTCCTATGGGCGGATGTAAGCAGCCTGGGCTCCCGTTCCGATGCACAGATCTACAACAACAGCGAGCTGAAGGAATCCATCGAAGATGGCGGAATCGCCTTCTTGGAACAAGAGCCTCTTCCCAACGACAATGAAGATGTGCCATATTTCATCGTTGGAGATGATGCATTTGGGCTGAGGACACACCTCATGAAGCCATACAGCACAAGGATGATCGATCATGACGAACGGATCTTCAACTACCGACTGTCACGTGCTAGGCGGGTCGTGGAAAATGCATTCGGCATCCTTGCTAACCGCTTCCAGGCACTTCAACATCACTCAGAGACAGTCCAATAAAAAAGAAAACCCTGCCTGCTCATTCACAACTCGATGCGGATCCGGTTCCCTGGCCTCCATAACCAACTTGTGGACAAAAAGAACGAGAATGGGGATGTGGTGCCTGGTGACTATAGGGAGGGACAGAACCTGGTTTACACCATCGATGTGCTGGGACTTAAGAGAGCCACCAGACAGAGGAAAAGACAGAGGAATCTCATTAAGCACGGTGTTTCTCAGATGTCGGATCAGTGGCATAGCAAGATCAGATGATTTAATGTTTAATGTCTATTCCTGAACTTTTATTGTTAATTTTTTTTTAGGATGTCTGGGAAATGTAATGAATGCATAAGGAACTTGTAACTAAAAATTGATAAAAAGGTTAGAAAAATAACTTTTATTATTTTCATAAGCATTTTATTATTTTCATTCCATTAAGTAAAAAAAACAAAAAATGAATTCTAATATATAGTAAAATTAATCAATACAATAATAATTACAAATATAGACTTCCTAGTCTTCTTGATCAGAGCTTTGTGCTGGCTCTATGGTGTTGAGGGTGACTCTGGTCGTAGTTGTGGTAGTGGTGGTAATGTTGGTACTGGTCGGTTTGGGGGTTAATACTGAATGGAGCAAATCAGACATGCCTGAGAAGTTCAGGCTGCTGTCCCTCAAATGATGTGCTGCGAGGTAACCCATGGAGGACATCTGGTTGCTGGAGGAGGAGGCAGTAGTGATGGTGGAAGCAGGTGGTGGCAACTGTGGGTGCTGCTGGAAGGGCTGCTGCAGGAAGGATTGATGATAGAACGGATGGTAAGGGAAGGTGGGGGTGTTACTGCTGCCATGAGGATGAGGTTGGTGTGGGCAGATCAGAGGGCTTCGCACGGCTGGAGGATGGAGTGGTACGGGTGATGGCGTCTTCTGTAAGATGGAGAAGTATGTTAGTGATCTCCATCCTGGCCCTATTTTACTTGAACCTGGGGAGCGTCTTTAGAGTGTCCTTCACATACTTGGCGAAGGCATCGCGCTCCGTAGTGAGATGAAGTTCATGGATGACGAGCTGTCTCATCAGCTCTGTAGATGCCTGGATGTTCTTCTGGACATCCAGTAAAACCTCATCATCCGGCTGCGTTCTCTGTTTCTTGCTTTGGGGGACGGTGGTACTAGGGGTGTTGGGCATGTCGCTCTCCTCACCATCAGCTCTGGCTTCTACGAAAATGAACGTTCAAACAGAAACGCATTTCGGGCACTTCGCGAGTGTTTTGGTCAACATAATCGACGAACCGAGAGTGCAATTGGGAAAATTGTTCATAAATTCAAATAAATGGAGTCAGTGGCAAATATTAAAACGCCATTGCGTGTTTGTTTACGCTGTTCAGCTGAAAACATTGCTGTAGTGCTCGAGAATGTGGCCGAAGATCCAGACACCTCTATTCGTCATCGCGCGCAGGAATTGAACCTCTCCACAACAACGTTACATCAAATTTTGACACAAGATTTGTCTCTAAACGCTTACAAAATTCAATTAACACAAGAACTGAAGACTGCTCACCATTTGAAGCGCAGTACATTCGTCAATTAGATGCACGAGCAAAGACAAGCCGTTGATGATTTTTCGCAAAAAATCCTCTTTAGTGATGAAGGCCATTTTTATCTTGGTGGATTCGTTAATAAGCAGAATTGTCGCATTTGGGCTGATGAAAATCCCTGGAAGATTGTTGAAAAGCAACTGCATCCATAATACGTCGCTGTTTGGTGTGCATTTTTTGCTAGCGGAATCATTGGGGCGTATTTCTTCGAAAATGATGCCGGGAATTCTGTTACGGTGACATGCGAGCGATACCGTGCCATGATACCCAACTTTTTATGGCCTGAATTGGATTCTATGAATGTCGAAGATTTGTGGTTTCAACAGGACGGCACCACATGCCACACAGCCAATGCAACAATGGCTTTATTGAATGAGAAGTTCCCAGGTCGCATCATCTCTCGAAACAGCGAGGTCAATTGGTCTCCACGATCGTGTGACTTGACGCCTTTAGATTTCTTCCTTTGGGGTCATCTCAAAAGTAAGGTCTATGCTGACAAGCCAACAACAGTTCAACAGCTGAAGGATAAGATAATAAGGTATATTGGTGAGATCGAGGAGCAACTATGCAGAGACGTCATCAAAGATTTTGACCATCGAGTGGAAGTGTGCCGCCGAAGCATTGACGGACATTTAGGCGATAATATTTTTCACACATAATTGTCATGACTAAAATAACATGATCTAATAGTGAAATCAATAAATTTTTACTAATAACACTGTTTTATTTACTGCTAACTTTGATCCGTCTCAATAAAACACCTTTTATATATATATATATATATATATATATATATATATCAATAAAGTATATATATAAACAATGTATAGATTATTTTAGATTAGTAAATATTTCCCAATTATTTTAGAAATTAAAACATTTATAAAATTTAATCCTTAATTTACCTAGACATGGACTCTTCTTCAGTGGGTGTCTTGCCACGACGATGCTGACGATCACGAGCAGTCGTCGGGTGGGCAGGACCATCTTGCAGCTCTTCGGTAGCAGCAGAGGAACCTTCAGAGGCAGGGTCCTTAGTAGCGGCAGCTTGTTAAGCACGCTTCTTCTTCTTGGCATTCTTGTTCTTCATCTTGTAGCAGTAGCCTGAGTAGTGTGTTGTGTTCAAAATCCAAAGCTGTAGTGAAGAACTTTGTGAATTCGCTCTGCTTTTAAAACCGGCGCGGACGCGGTACCTATTTGTTCTAATTCTTACGCATGTGCTCTTAATTCGTACCTCATTAACTCTAATCGCTACGCATGCGCTCTTAATTCGTTCCCGATTCGTTTTGTTTTGTTACCCATTCGTCAATATCGTTCGGCATTCGTTCATTAGTCGTTGCGCATGCGTTACTAATCTGTTCTTCATACGTTCTTAAATCGCTGACAAGGCATCCTCAAATCAGCTGTTCGTCGTGTTAAACGCCCTATTCGTTATATAATCTTCACTCATACGTTTTGGTACGTTTTGTATTCGTTACCAATCGAGATATTTTTTTCAGTTTTGGAACGAACGCCGACGAATGTAATCGATTTTTATTCGTCTCTCACTCGTCGACCCTAATCGTCTAGTTTCAGGAACTTCTGGCTTTCGGAAATAGTCAACGAATAAAAGTTTTCACTATACTGGGTTAAAAACTAGATACACAACGATGAGATAAAATTGCGATAATGCATCCTTATACGTCTTGCTGCTTATTTGATTTCGGAAGGAAGATGGCTCAACAAGGGTCGATGCTTTCATACTAACTAGACAATGCTGTCTTTCTTCAAACGCTGCAAATTTATTTGACTCCAGGAAGGACTGAAATTTTACATCTTCGAGTCAGACCAAGAAGAGAAGATTACGTTTGGATCAATTTGAAACATGACATTAGAAACCAAGTTTCAATGGGTCATGAGATCTCATATATGTTTGTATGTAGTTTCAGCACTCTGACTTTGATACAGTCTACATGACGTTGCATTGCTTCTTATTTAACCCCACTGGCAAACCTTTCCGCAGTACAGAGCGAATAACGAGTTGAAAAAAAGCTAAGGAAGTATAGAAGAAGATTTATTTTATGTCTTTACAAACTAAAATCCACGTACGCATCAACACACTCTGAACTGCCTTTGGAGAGTCGATAGGAATGAAATATAAAGTAGGTTTTATAAGGGCTGAGATTTTCTTCCCTTCAGAGGCAAGTTCTTATTTAAAAAAACAGGGACTTTTAATGTTCGAACCTGGAATCATCTGATACCGTTTAAACAAAACAAGTGTGCATCTAATCTGCTGTCAAATCAAGCCAATGGTGTCAATAAACGATAGGAATTAATATAAAAAATAAGATCAATTTCCTATGGAAATTTTTGTATCATCATATAAAATTAGAGTTATTCTTAAATTTGTTAGGCTTTTTAATACTGTGGCTCTTTGACAGGTAAGAAGACAGTTTACTTTGGACTATTAATTACATGTTATCTGCCTTCACAGTTATAATCTTCTATAACATGCTTAAGATCCGATTTCCTTAGGTTAGATTTGTTAATTATCATAAATAATGAACAAAATCCTAATAAAGAATTTACTATCGACAATTTGGTAGTTCTTATTTGAAATATCCTCTTCTTCATCTTGTTTATCCACACCACTCCAGGAAAAATTAGTAGGTCATTGAAGACCAGAATTATTTTCCCCAACCAGCGATAAGGTTACACATATACACACCACTTCGACATACTACTACATCATTATACACAAATATGTATACACAACATCCGTGCGTGCGAAACAGCTATTTTATATATGGAGTAAGATATTGCCGAGAAAGCAGTTGGAAACCTAAGAAGGACATATCGAGTCTCGCGATTTGTCATAAAACGAAAATCTCTGATTTTTAATCGCCTAAATCTGGTTATCGAAGCGTTTATCGCGCCTTGTTCATGATTGATCGTAACTAACAATTAGAGAAAAGAAATTACGAGGTTATCGTTTCGTACAGCTATTTGGACACATGATTTACCTTAGAAGTTATTCTCGTGTATTCTGCGTGTTGTCACACAGAATGAAGCCACAGAATAAAAATTCACTTGCAAACATTTCCACACGTGTATGCAGGGGTCTGTACATTTGCTCAATGATATCGATGCGTGGGTTTAGTCATATCCTCCGAGTTACCGTCATTAAGAGCACGAATGCAAGCTTTGCAATGTCGTACATGGATCATGAAGCCACGCACGTTCATCAACAGGCGGGGCTTTTCTTTAACATCTACTTTGGGAGGACGATAAATCTAGAGATAAGGACATTTTAAGTCATTTACGATGCCCGAAAACGGAGAGAAAAGCAGTGAAAATGGCGCTAAATAGGGAGATATCATGGAAATATTTGATGATTCGAAAAAATGACGAAGACAATATACAGTGGTTTGGAAAGGGACATAAATTCAAACGGGTCATTAATTGGGGCTGAGATAGAGGGCATGGCTCACCAGAAATAGCTTCGGGTAACATAGATGAATGCGCCACAAGAGGTGAACGGGAAACTGGCAAGGGATTCCAGATCCAACGGAGGATTTTGGTTTGGTTCAAGAGTATCACTATTTATATTGTAATTAACTATTCTAATTAACTTGGTTTGGATTCCCTGCAAAAATCACGGTGGTTATTATCATACACACGGTACAAGGGCAAATCGTGCATTAAGCGGGCATTAAGACACTATGTATTGTTAAAATAGATTATATATATATATATATATATATATATATATATGGTGTTCGGGCTAAATTGGACAGTATGCATAACAGAAGCCCCCTCCCGCAATATCTTTTAGCCTCACCCCACCCTAATAAATTTCTGTTAAAAATTAAAAAATATCAATTAGATTATGGGTGTGAGATAGCAGTTTCCTCATAGTAGCCACCATCAGCTTCTACCGCAGCCCCAATAAGGGTCAGAATCTTGTGGCATGCATTCCTCATTCTGTCCCTGGGAAGATCTTCGAACAGTTCCCTGGTCTTGGCCACCAGCTCTTTCTTGATGTTGCAGGCAGAGCGGTTGGTCTCTTTCTCACCCGCGCCACACACATAGTACGAGTAATACATGGGATTAAAATCCGCGTAATTTGGAGAGTCAGAAGGCTCGTTGTGTCCCTTTCTGCTGGTTTCGGCATCGTAGTCTTCCTTTCAGCTGTCTATGTTCCATTTTGCAGCCTTTAAAGGGTTCAGAGAGCATTGAGCAGCACTCATGGCGTCGAGTGTTGATACCCGGCGCGGATCATCATGATCCGTGGAACTCTTCTTTTCAAATATTCAGATGGCTTTCCGCCCTCCAGCTTAACTAAGTTTTTCTCAACTTAAACTTTACTCTGTCTGCTCTTCCAGCGCATTTGAATTTTCATCGATACGTCAACATGTTGCTGAAAAGAGGCGACATTAAAAATCGTCAAATTTATCACGAATATATATATATATATATATATATATATATATATATATATATATATATATATGTATATATATATATATATATATATATATATATATATATATATATATATATATATATATATATATATATATATATATATATATATATATATATATATATATATATATATATATATATATATATATATATATATATATATATATATATATATATATATATATATATATATATATATATATATATATATATATATATATATATATATATATATATATATATATATATGTGAAGGAAAACAAGACACAAGCTACGCTATACACACCAGGAGAGGAGATTAAACTAGAAGGACAGATTTAAAGAGAATCACGCTGGAAATAAACAAAATCGACTAATAATTTCGAAAATCGACGACTTATCTTCTTCAGAGTTAGTTACACTTAGTAAGGATCGTCAAAAATGGCGACCCTCACAGAAACATACAATGGCGTCACACAAGAAAACAATATTCTTCTGCTACATTCGAAATTACTTAAATACTTGTGATTTGTAAAAACAAAGGATCTATATTATAGGAAGTCACTATTATCGAAATAATATTCTTATAAAATTTAAAAAGCTTCTTATATTTATTTCATTTTGACATCTTTAATACTTATAAGCGATTCGGAATTTTTTAAATCGCTCATATGATACTTCTTTCGTGTTGTTTCACCATAACGCTATTATTGTTATCCAACTGATGTCGTTTATGCTGTTTATTTCTTCGTTTGTAGTTAATACTTTCACCTATGTATTTTTATCGGACAATCGACGCAAGAGATTTCGTAAACACAGCCTGATTTAAATTCCTATTTGGTAATTTTAGGTCGGAGAAAACATAAATCATATTACAACAAATGTAGACTATTTTAATTTCTTTAGGTATGTAAGCTTATTACTGGTTTGATTCAGAAATATGGACGGAAAATTTCTGAAATTTATCATGTAATTTATTACTGCCGCTCTTTCCCTAATAAACTTTTAATGTGCTTTAAAATGCGTCTCTTAAATAAGGTCATCCTTGTAGTCTAATTTTATATAGGCATTATGAATATATTGAAGTTTTACATCGATTTACCATTCGTCAAATTTATCCTGAACACCAAGACGACAAAAATGATTAAATGAGGCAAAAGACGAGCAAGAGTTATTGGAAAACGCATATATATATATATATATATATATATATATATATATATATATATATATATATATATATATATATATTGCATGGAGCATAAAAGTTTATTACGGAGAAAAGTGTTCACGTGTGTATGATATATAGGAAGATGGGTTAAATAAATCGCCTTATATTTAAGTCATGAATGAGGTAAAAGGACATTGGATTCCCAGTCGTAAAATAGAAAAAGAGAAATTCTAAATTGAAATGTGAGGGGAGGATGGCCTATAACTTCTACAACATATGACGTAGACAACAAACCCCCGCTGTCCCTTATCGGCATTGCTATCCGCAGGATCTGAAGCATCGGGCGGTTCGCTGTCGCCCGGACAAGGATGCACACACACAGGCCTCAACCGCACAAATACCCACACCAGTGAAAATACACACATATACATACACGCAGATCTTGAATAAACACAGTCGTACGCATTCCTCACACACTAACTTGACAAACATCGTTATATGATATTTTACGTGCATAGATACGCACATACTCGACATTACGGTAAATACATATATACACATATGAGTAAATACACAAAAAATGTGATAAGTACATGAGGGAAGAAAGAAGACAGAAGAAAAAACTAATTGCAAAAGACAGAAAACTTACCTTCAATAAAGCGACTTACTCCCCCCACCTTTCCCCCTACTCAGATTGATGCAGTTCAAGATCTTCAAATACGTGAATAAAATTTACCTACTGAAAATAAAGGAAAAAAATGGATTGAAATTGGTGAGTAGATGAGAAGAGAGAGGAGGCAGATGAAGAAAGTGGCGAATAAAGAGAAAGAAAAGGAAGACAGGACAATTCGTTAAATCATAATTATTGGGTGGGAATTCGTGTTCCTAGTGTGCTTCTTTAGTCTTTTGCTCCATTCAAGCATTTTCGACGTCTTGTGGCGTACTATGTTCCATTCAGCTATTTTTGCCCTCTTGTGACGGAGGATAGTGTGCTTCTTTCGTCTTTTGCTACATTCGATCATTTTCACCGTCTTGTGACGGAGGATTGTGTGCTTTTGTCGTATTTTTCTCCATTCAATCATTTTCGCCGTCTTGTAACGGAGAGTAGTGTGCTTCTCTAGTCTTTTGCTGCATTCAGTCATTTTCGCCGTTCTGTGACTGCAGATAGTGCTTTTTTTTCGTTCGTCCTATGTTCCATTTAACCATTTTTGCCCTTTTGTTACGGAGGATAATACGCTTCTCTTGTCTTTTGATACATTCAATCATTTTTGCCGTCTTGTGACGGAAGATAGCGTGCTTCTCTAGATTTTCGCTACATTCAATCATTTTCGCAATCTTTTGATGGGAGATAGCGTGCTTGTCTCGTCTTTTGTTCCATTCAATTATTTTCCCCGTGGTTTTACGGAGGGAAGCGTACTACCCTTTTTCTACTAGCTTAGGCCAAGAAAGAGTCTTGCCAGGTGTTTCTGAATGGTATTTAAGTCCTAAGAAACGATTGTGTCATGCGCACAAATTAACAGACATTCCTACAAGTTCTTTGTCATATGCAGACATGTAAAGTCTGATATACTCGTGTTTTTCATCTCTGAAAAAGTTTAAGGAAAGGTGTTTTTCCGGTGTTGCTACTGGTTGATGTGTATTTAGTCTTGTTTAGCACTTATTTTAGGGTATGGTAACTTATTTTGAGAATTCTGAGACAGTTAAGTATCTTTTCTGAAGTAGTTAGTGCCAGTTTCACAAAGACTATCGAGTCTATACGAACACAGAAGAGAGCAAATTAGTTACAAAGGTACTGCATAAAACTAAAAGGAGAAATTCTTTAAAATGAAGACTAGGAGGAGCGTATCTTCATTAAGATTGCGTTGCAATGGCAACTCATATTTTTGCTCTGATATTCTAAAAAAAATAACTAGTCGAATAAATAAACCCCCGATTATTAATGAATTTTCTCGTATCTGTCTTTACTTGATGATACGTTTTTTTATCATAATTCCAATAAATCGGATCATATTTGGTATATATTACTCCCGTGAAGAAATTTTTATTTTTTTAATGATCTAAATTGGAACTTTCATTCTTTGATATTGTCATAGTGAGAAAAATTATACTTTCTTAGGAACTCAGTGTAGCGAGCAAATACTTGTTTCTGTTCCAGTTTTTTTTTAATCAATTGAATCAATACCTTATTTTATAGCTATAATTAATTGATATACTCGTAGAACTTTAGTCCTAGAGAAACTTTATTTTTATAATCAAGCTCTTTTAACTTTATTTGAGAAAAATATCAGGGAGTTTTTTGTTAGTATATATGAATCTAATCCATATTTCATTCAATCTTTGTTTATCCAAAAGATGCTCATTAGTTTCTGGTGTCTAAAATCCGCTCTTGAAACTGCGAGCCAAAATAATCTGAAACCCTTCTGCTTAAAAATGATGCATAACTTTCATTTAAATTGTAAAAGCAACTGGCCAAATAATTTCGGTGCAAAGTGGCGATATATATATATATATATATATATATATATATATATATATATATATATATATATATATATATATATATATATATATATATATATATATATATATATATATATATATACAGTATGACTAAAAGACTCCCAACCGCCCACCCCATCCCTCAATTCAAGGTATTTTTATTCAAAAATCATTAAAGTTTCATATAAGTTAGATAATTATATCTTTCACAATATCTTAAACTTTCATCATTAAATTCTAGCTATGGAATGCGTTATGACATCCTCCCACCCAAATTTTTTCTATGCATTTTTTAAACTTCAAAATAAAGTTTTGTATACAGCCCGTAGAATTAATCTAAGCTCTTCTATGATAAATTCTTTCAATTTCATAATGTTCAAAAGGATTGTTAGAAAAATAGGGTCTTTTAGAAAAGCCCATGAATAAAAATCAAGGGTGTTTAAATTGGGACTTGATAGTAAGGCCACTCGAATACAGCTCAGCGTCAGATTACCCATTTCCGAAGTGTTTGGGAAACCATTTTCTCAGCATAACTGGTGTGTGCGGGTGATCACCATCATGATGAAAGCAAAATTCATCTAAAAGAGATGAATTAAGGGATTTAAACTACTTCCTAAATGTGCTAACGAAATCAACGTAGCGCTCTTTAGTGATAGACGCATTGTTCGCCTACTCCCCGAAGAAGATCAGTCCGATTAAAACTTTGGAAGGAATTCCTAGCCAAAAGGGCATTTTCTGAATAAAAAGGTTCATCTGCCAATTTTGGAGGGGGGATTTAGACCACAGATGTTATTTGCTAGAATTGACAATTGTTCACCATAAAGATTTTAAATGAGCTACGTCTGGCATTTAAATCAAAGTAAGCGCATTTTGGCTTGTGTCAATCGTAGATACGAATTTCTCATTATAAATATAATGCGCGTCGCGGGGAAGAAAGCAGCTCATTTTATGTTCATAAGTCATATCTTAATCACAATATTGATTGGAATTCTGCTAAAATCATCTGTCATAATAACGATACAATTTCATGAAATATCATTGAATCGATCTATATTATTAAATTCCCAAATTTTAATTTAAGTCCTGGCTTATATATACTCGATGGCATTTTTAAAATTATATTCACAATGCACTGTCGAAACTTTTAATTTGAGACTAAATATTTATACTAATCTTAATAAACTATTTCTTTTTTTTTTGTGCATCTATGTAGCCTTATGTTTATGTCTGTGTATTTATTTCCGCTTGAGTCAAGTCTAAAACATTTGTACTTATTCTACCTTGGTTTTTCAATCCTGACCTCTGATGTAAATCTATCGCTCAGATTTTCGCCCTCCCAAATTGCTTAGGTGGTATTTTAATCCTCTTGTCAACCTTTAGTCTTTTGAATTTACCTGATTTAATGATCTTAATTTGAATTTATCTTCGCTCCTCCTAATGTTTCCATTTCATATTAATTCATTTTGTTGATTAGTTTTTTGCTTTTATGCGGGCGTTCCCTCTCCTCTGTATCATCCTTGTGTATATATATATATATATATTACAATTTTCAATAGTTTTGTTATTCCTTGATAAAGAACTCGAAATCACGTTCGAAAGTACATGGAATCCTCGTATTTATTTACCTTGTGGGCTTTGTTGCATTTATTGCTTACTCACGCGATACTTTGTGATTTTCACACACACACACACACACACACACATACACACACACACACACATATATATATATATATATATATATATATATATATATATATATATATATATATATATATATATATATATATATATATATATAATGGGTGTTGCAATGACTTGGACCGATTTTTAATGTGAGTTAAGTTTAAGCGTATAATGATTTGTTTCTTTTTCTTTCAGATTTAACAACTTCAGTCTTTGTCAATTTCAACCATGGAAAGATCGAAAGATTAACAATCGAAAAACGTGTTAAAGTTATAGAAGCCTAATACGAAAATGGACGTTCAAACAGAAACGCATGTGGGGCACTTCGCGATTATTTTAGTCAACATAATCGACCAACCGAGAGTGCAATTTGGAAAATTGTTCGTAAATTTAAATAAACGGGATCAGGGGCAGATATGAAAACGCCATTGCGTGCTTGTTTACGCCGTTCAGCTGAAAACATTGCTGCAGTGCGCAAGAATGTGGCTGAAGATCCAGATACCTTTATTCGTTATCGCGCGAAAGAATTGAACTTCTCTACAACAATGTTCAATCGAATTTTAAAAAAAAGATTTGTCTCTACACGCTTACAAAATTCAAATGACACAAGAACTGAAGACTGCTCACCATTTAACGCGCCGTACATTCGTCAATTGGGTGCACGAGCAAAGACTAGCCGATGATGATTTTTCGCAAAAAAATCATCTTTAGTGATGAAGGCCATTTTTATCTTGGTGGATTCGTTAATAAGCAGAATTGTCGCATTTGGGCTGATGAAAATCTCAGGAAGATTGTTGAAAAGCCAATGCATCCACAAAACGTCACTGTTTGGTGTGCATTTTTTGCTAGCGGAATCATTGGGCCGTAGTTTTTCGAAAATGATGCCGAGAATTCTGTTATGGTGACAGGCGAGCGATACCGTGCCATGATAACCAACTTTTTATGGCCTGAATTGAATTCTATGGATGTCGAAGATTTGTGGTTTCAACAGGACGGCGCCACATGCCACACATCCAATGCAGCAATGGCTTTATTGAATGAGAAGTTCCCAGGTCGCATCATCTGTCGAAACAGCGAGGTCAATTGGCCACTACGATCGTGTGACTTGACGCCTTTAGATTTCTTCCTTTGGGGTCATCTCAAAAATAAGATCTATGCCAACAAGCTAACAACAATTCAACAGCTTAAAGATGAGATAATAAGGCATATTGGTGAGATCGAGGAGCAACTATGCAGAGACGTCATCAAAAATTTTGACAATCGGGTGGAGATGCGTCGCCGAAGCCTTGGTAGACATTTAGGCAAAATTATTTTTTATTTTTCACACATAATTGCCATGACTCAAATAACATGATCCAATAGTGAAATCAATAAATTTTCACCAATAACACTGTTTTATTTACTACTAACTTTGATCCGTCTTAATGGAACACGTTTCATATATATATGAATCCATTAAGCCACATTGAAAGAGAAAACAGAATAATTTTTCCTTGCAGTAATATTTTTATTACCTTTTTCGAAAAATCCGTGCAGGGAAGCGATTCGAACCAGGCACACTGAAGCAGCGAGCACCGCTTTGATCACAGTTAAAAGTATGCCGTTAGTACACTACGCTACGCAGAGAACCAAAGAATTCTCTGAATAGAATAGCTTTTAACGAACACTTTCGCCAGCTTGAACGGAGACTATGAAAGAAATAGAAAAATAAATGGGAATTCAAAGAATAAATGAGGAATATGTAAACGCGTGGCAGATATACAAATGTATATATCTCTCAAAGTAGCACGAGAGAATGATGGAACTAAATCTATTAAACCACAGTGAAAGAGAAAACGGAATAATTTTTCCTTGCAGTAATATTTTTATTACCTTTTTCGAAAAATCCGTAGGTGCCAGATACACAAATGTATATATCTTTCAAAGTAGCACGAGAGAATGATGGAAATGAATCCATTAAACCACATTGAAAGAGAAAACGGAATAATTTTTCCTTGCAGTAATATTTTTATTACCTTTTTCGAAAAATCCGTGCAGGGAAGCGATTCGAACCAGGCACACTGAGGCAGCGAGCACCGCTTTGATCACAGTTAAAAGTATGCCGTTAGTACACTACGCTACGCAGAGAACCAAAGAATTCTCTGGATAGAATAGCTTTTAACGAACACTTTCGCCAGCTTGAACGGAGACTATGAAAGAAATAGAAAATTAAATGGGAATTCAAAGAATAAATGAGGAATAGGTAAACGCGTGGCTGATATACAAATGTATATATCTCTCAAAGTAGCACGAGAATATGATGGAAATGAATCCATTAAAACTCATTGAAAGAGAAAACGCAATAATTTTTCCTTGAAGTAATATTTTTATTACCTTTTTCGAAAAATCCGTGCAGGGAAGCGATTCGAACTGAGGCAGCGAGAAAAAATTATATGAATAGAATAGTTTTTAAGGAAAAATTATTCCGTTTTTTCTCTTTCAATGTGGTTTAATGGATTCATTTCCATCATTCTCTGGTGCTACTTTGAGAGATATATACATTTGTATATCAGCCACGCGTTTACCTATTCCTCATTTATTCTTTGAATTTCCAATTAATTTTCTATTTCTTTCATAGCCTCCGTTCGAGCTGGCGAAAGTGTTCCTCAAAAGCTATTCTATTCAGAGAATTTTTTGGTTCTCTGCGTAGCGTAGTCTACTAACGGCATACTTGTAACTGTGATCAAAGCGGTGCTCGCTGCCTCAGTGTGCCTGGTTCGAATCGCTTCCCTGCACGGATTTTTCGAAAAAGGTAATAAAAATATTACTGCAAGGAAAAATTATTCTGTTTTCTCTTTCAATGTGGTCTAATGGATTCATTTTCATCATTCTCTCGTGCTACTTTGAGATATATATATATATATATATATATATATATATATATATATATATATATATATATATATATATATATATATATATATATATATGGTTTCTAGTAAATGTTTTATTTTAGTTATAATATCGGCTAGGACTACGAAAAGTTTTTATAATAGAATTAAACAACTTCAATATTTTTGCAGGACTGGACAAAACTCAAATACACAAATGCTAAAACATTAATTTATTTGCAAAAACCTAAAGAAAGAAATTTAGTTGAATCTGCCATTTCAAAATTCTCACAAGACATAAATTTTAATTTAAGCGAAAGTTTATATAAGTGAGGTAACTTAATAATAAATATAATTTGCACATAGTATAAATCTAATTCATTGGGATTTTTTTTTATAATTAGCATTGTATTTGTCATTATATTTTGACATATATTAATTAGATTTTTCATAATTTGAGGGGGGAGAGAATTAATATTTTGGTTCGTCAATTTGTTGCAATGACGTTATAAGAATATATATTATTTATTTTTATTTTACTCTCCTTGGAACATTTAATTTTCTTCTTTTTTTTAATTCTCTGTTTTCCCCTGAAGATGTGAACACAAAAGGGCTTCGGCTTCCCCGTTTTCATTTATGTTCCTAGCTAGGCGTAATTAATTTTTTAGCAGAGAGCAAATGAAAAAAAAGTAATTTAAACATGCTTCTGAGTTTCTTTTATATATTTTCAAAATTTCGAGCTTGTGCGCTCATCTTCTGGTATTAAACAATATTTATTTGGAATGTTGGTAATAATATTATTGAGTATATGGATTATATTTAACCGCTCTATACATCTTTTTGCTTTCCTTTATACTAGTTCGAATAATTAGAACACGTGTTAAATTGACGCTTTCTGAACAGCGTCAATGCGTCTTGGAATTCATTGATACAGCTTCCTGACTTCATTGAGAGGAATCATGAGCCATTCTTCTTGAAATACCTGCTCCAGCTGTTTCAGACACAACGGTGGAGGGTAATGATTTGTAACTTGTTGCTCCAAGACGCATTACAAATGCTCAACAATATTAAGATCTGGAGATTGTGGGGGCCATTCCATGTGTTGTAGATCACTCCTATGCTCTTCATACCAATTCTTAACCACATGAGCGGTGTGTATTGGGGCATTGTAATCTTGGAAAAAGCACTCACCATCAGGGAATAATGTCTGGACCATGGGATGGATTTGATCTTCCAAAATATTCAGATTTTCGTTGCTGTTAATCCTACCTTGCAAGGCAACAATTGGACCAAGAGAATTCCAAGATATGGCTGCTCAAATCATCACTGACCCTCCTCCGTGCTTCACTGTAGTAAGAAGTCAATCAGGATTAAGAGCTTCCCCCGGCTGTCTCCACACATAGACTCCCCCTGCAGTGGAGAAAAGAGAAAAACTAGACTCGTCGGAGAATATTACTTGCTTCTATTGGTATGTCGAACAGTATTTGTGATCTCTACACCAGTTCAGCCTTTTATAAATGTTTTGATGAGAAAACAGAGGTCTGTTGATGGCGGCTCTTCCATGATATCTGGCTTTATTGAGCTCACGGCAGACAGTTTTGGACGAAACTGAGCTAGTAAGATGTTGATTCAACTCTACAGTCACTTTAGGGCAGTTATCCGGGGATTTTTCATCACAATGCGTTTAAACACTCGTCGGTCTCTTTCAGCGAGCTACGAATTCCTGCCGGAATTACTCCTCTTGCTGGAGGTTTTGCCCTGCTTCTTGAATTCTTTCATGGTCCTTGATATGGAAGCTATTTGAGCTCCTACAATGTGCCCATTTTCGAACTCAGTGATGTCACACATCCTATCATCTATACCGCGATCTGGAAAATACATACAAATAATTATCAAAGTCGTTAAATAAAACTATTTATCTACATACAATAAAAACAAAACGCACGATAAAATTTTGATCGATATTCGTAATATAATCTGTCGTGGTTTACGGCCAGGTACGGGGTACGTTTGATTCGTACATGAATTAATCCGTTCAACTTTTCTCTAAGAGTGCTCTAATTAAAATTATTTAACCAGGGAGGCTTCGTATTATGATATATCTATTGCCATTTGCTGCTTTCGAGGATCTAATTAAACAATTCTGACAAAATATACTTTTAATCACATAAAAGAATGAAATATTAAATCTTTAAATACACTACATAATTCTATAGTAAGAAGGTCTAATAAAGATTAACACTACAAATGAGTAATACGAGGTGATTGGCGCAAAAATCACTTCTAATACACGAGATTTAAGCTCAATTAATGCGAGTTCTTAAGTCATTTGAAATTGAAATAGTTCGGTTATGACTACCAGATTGGAATGGTTTTGCTATGAATACACTTTCGCGCGGAATGGAAAATAACAAAAATTAATATTTTTTGTATTCGTTTTACCTTTAACTCAGAGTGTGTCGACAGTTGGGTGACAAGTTAAAATGGGAGATTGCATTAGGATTTCACCTAACGGGGTCGGGGGATTTTTTCTTTAAGAGATCATTAATGGGCACGGCGATCACGGCAAATTGGGGGGCAAATGTTCTGTAGAACGATGCAGCATCCAAAAAAGAACGCAATGGCTTCTTTGTCCGTAGTAGAGGTATCTTAACAATGGCCTCGATCTTCTCCTGTTGAGTGGTTAAACGATTTTTACCTATTCCAAATCTAAGGTACGAGCTTGACTCATAGGCGAAGTGGAATTTAGATGGTCCGATGGTTAATCCGTGCTCGTACGTATAGCAACATACACATTGTCGAAATAGAACAACAGGTCGCTCAAACCATCCACAATTCGACGCATCATCCGATTATAATTGCTCCCAGCCGTCACCAAACCAAATAGCAATCGGGTGAATTGGAACAGGCCTTTATCAGTTGCAAACGGGGTTAGTCTCTTATACGAGTCGGCTAACGGGATTTGGTGATAGGCTTTGCACAATTCCAATTCGGAGATGTATTTAGCGTCTTCAAACAGGTGTAGGCTTTGTTCAATTAGCGGAATAGGCTCGGCGTCAAAAACGGTAACCGAGTTAAGTTTCCTAAAATCTACACACATTCGAAAAGTATGGTCAGATTTTCGGACCATCACTATCGGCGAACAATAATCGGAGGACGCAGGCTCGATAATCCCCAACTGTAGCATATTCTTAACTTCTGAGTTAAAGGCGTATCGAAGATGAATTGAGAGGGGATAAGATTTAGATCTAATAGTTTCTTGTGTCTTCAATTTGATCTCATGAACAAACTGTTTGGAGCACCCTGGTTTCTCGAAAATTACATCGGGGAATTCCTTCAATAGGGCGGATAATTGTGAATTTCTAAGTGGGCCAAGGTGGGGGTTCAAATCTAACTCCGTGGACAGGTTGTCCTGGGAAAAGGATAATGAGGGTAAAGTATATTCGTTATCAGACTCTACTTATACCGTGTTTACTACCTGAAGAGGTTCACATGGGTATAAAGCTTCCATGGTTCCTTCTTCTTACAGCGTCACAATATTATTAATACACGCTCGACGGTGATACTTCTTGAGCATGTTTAGGTATTCAGAGGGGTGAAAAGGAGTCGTAAAGATGAGTTTGATGAGGAGTAACTTGCCCACGTATTCCATTAGTTCCGACGTGAACTGACTTGGGAAACAATGGAGATGAAACACTCTGCACAGGGAATACTGTCAATTTTCCTGAGGGCAACTGCGTCTGGAAAACGAGTGGCGCAGTCTACCAAAGTAAGGATATAACAGTGCCCTTCACTAGACGGTCCAGCCAGTGAAGTACTGACACTGGATGTGGCATCTGACTACGGGGAACTTGTGGGATCTACCCAGGAAGTCCTGGACGACCGCGAACCTCTTATGCTGGGGGCTGACTGGAGGAAGCAATTTATCTGATACGACGATACAGGTGCACCGCGTATATCGTACCAATGTTGAGATTCGGCAACCATTTACTGATACATTCTCGAACTTTAGTTCTCCGTGAAAACTCTTGTTAAACAAAAAGTTCACCTGTTGGTCAGGGGAATTCGATGTGGATGAAGGAGGCGCTGAAGCAGGAGGTTGTTCTTGGGGGAAAGATGTGGTGATGTTGTGCACTTGTTGACTCGAGGAAGACCTAAGCCTCAAATTTTCGAGGCATTGAAAGCTAATGTGACCTGACGTGCCACAATTAAAACACGTAACGGGGTTTCTGGGGTATGATGAGGACGAGGGGGTAAGATTACTTATTGGCTTAATTTTTCTCTGATCCTTAGATAAAAAGAATTTGGTTTTGGAGGGTCCGGAGGTCTTGAAAAATTTAGGGGGGTTCTTTTGCTGGGGTTTATGGGGATAACCTCCTTTCTTTGGAGAAGAGGGCTGATTCTTTTTAACCTCTCGAGTATATATGTAGTTTGTGATTGGAAGCATGTAGCTCCGCTTCCTTCACGCATTTATTGAATGTAGGGGCTCGCCTGTCCTTGACGAATGCTCATATCTCTGGGGGTAGGGTACACAATAATTGGTCCTTAAGAATTAAATTGACGAGAGAGTCGAACTCATTCTCTACTTGTGCTGAATCCACCAGAATTGGAAATGTCACCGAAGAATAAAACCAAATTGACAGTATGTTTGACCAGGCTGAATTTTAGCATGTCTGAATTTCATCCTATACTCCTCGGGATTTAGATTACTGGCGGCCAGTAACTCGAACTTAAGGGTAGAATAATCCATATATGCCTCTGATTGTAGCGAGATGAATATATCACGGCGACGGGTGTTAAGCAGGATTCCCTCTGTTTCAATATCCCAAAGATTTTCTCGAAGGGTGTCAGGTACGAACACAGGTCCTCGTTATCTTTATATGCTGGGAGTTTCATCGTAGGTACTTACGTAGCTCCAGGCCGGGATCCAACAGAATTGACTTCCACCTGATCCTTGCTCAATGCCCTTTCATGTGCGCGTATTCGTTCTTTCTCTTCTCTTTCCGCTTGCGGCTGTTCTCTTCTTCCTCTCTTTCCGTCCTTTCTTGTTCCTGGACGTAGGCAATTAGTTCTTTGCCTGCTAGTGCAAGAATTTGGCCTCGTTGGTGAAACCTTTCGAAAGACGACGTTTTACCTATGTCCGTCAAAAACCCACCGATGTACGCTAATGGTATTTATGCTACGAGGGACAATCAATAAGTTTTGCAATTCGGATATAAGGAAATGAGATATGAGGAAAAGTGTTTTATTATTTTTCAATATAACTACCCTCGACTTCAAGGCACTTGCGCCACTTGTCCCTGAGGCTTTGAATTCCCGACAACCAGAAATCTCCCGACTGCTGTTCAATCCACTCCTGGACGGCGAGCTGGACATCTTCATCGTCCCCAAACCGGCGTCCAGGCAGTGCAGCCTTGAGCTGGCGGAATAAAAAGTAGTCGCTAGGGGTCAGATCTGGACTGTAGGGGGATGGTTGAGCGCCTCGAATCCGTACTCGCGTAGGGCAGCTTGTGCAACTCTGGCTTTGTGAACTTTGACAACGTTAAGTCGATCATGGGGTGTGAGGTTTCTAGGGACCCAACGGGCAGAGACCTTGGTCATGGCCAAATTGTCGTGGATGATGTTGATAACACTCCCATGTGATATTCCAAGTTCTCGCTCGATTTCTTCGACCTTCACTCGTCGATTTTCGAGGATCATCCTCTCCACACGAGCCACATTGTCCTCGTTGGTCACGTCTGACGGGCGTCCTGGACGGGGGTCATCTTCAAGGAACTCACGGCCATGGCGGAACTCCCTATTCCAGCGAGCAATGGTTGCATAGGAAGGGGCGGTTTTGGTGTACACTGCAACTATGCGTTCATGGATCTCTTTTGCATTCTTGCCTTCCTTGGTCAAAAATTTGATCACTGCGCGGTGCTCAACCATCTCCATTGTTGAAAAATTTGTGACTAACGATCTGCGATCAGCTTCTGCTTCTTAAATAGACGAGGCAGGATCGTGCAGCTGCAGGTCCTGACTTGTCATAACTTGTCCTAACACCTTCGCAAACAGCCATCCCCCCTTCCTCTGTTTTTCCCTACCGATTCGCGAAACTTATTGACCTCCCCTCGTACCAGGAAACAAGTAGCGCTCTGCCTAACCCAACCTTACCACCCAAACTTTCTGTTAATTCGACTACCACTTCCCCCAAAAACTTATTAACACCATTAACGAGCTAACCACAATCAATTAAAAAAACATATAGACCGACTTTATCCTGTTACTATGTTCAATTTTTTTCGAACGCTTAGTCACAATTTTTTTACTAATCAAGGGGATGCAACCCATTCAACTATTATTGAGTTCTTCTATAGAAGAACTCAAAATAACAAAAATTATTTTTGACCAAAATAACAAAAATTAATATTTTTTGTATTCGTTTTACCTTTAACTCAGAGTGTGTCGACAGTTGGGTGACCTTGAAAATGAGACGCCTCAATGAGGTGGTTTGGGTGAGTTTGACTGGGGACGTCCCTGTGTTACCAATTCTGGCTTCTCGGCAATGAGACTTATTCAAGATGTGAATCTCTTCTCGAATGGAAATTCACTTTGGTCTTCCTCAATGGTGAGGGGTATCTCTGCTTTTTTTAGCAAACTGAGATACGTGATCTTCTCTGGACGAGAATGTTAGGAGAGTTGGTCTCGATACCACTGGTCTGCTCTTCTAAGTGACTAAAGCAACAGCCTTGGGAGGGTAAGTCCCGCTTGGTTCTAACTATCTTTTTATTCCCTGTTTGATTAAGGAACTCGTATTCTTCTCTCGATGGCTACGCGAATTAACCTCCAAATTTCTCTAGATCGAAATATATACGTCGATTATCCCCTGGGGGGATGGGAAGCGATGGAGTTTATGAGGGGTGAACCCTTACTAGCCCAAAGTTAAGCCCCTCTCCTAGGGCATAAATTTTCAACAGCGTGACACTGCGCCCCTTCGGGTTTACGCACGGGGAAGGTGAGATTTCTTCTATTTGGCGAAAAATAGACATCAACAATCGAAGGGGACAGTGAACGTGTTCATAGATTTTCTGCCGACGAAGCCTTAGGCAGCAAGAATTTCATTATAAAGGCTCTCATGCCCTCCTATATTTATATTAACGGACGAAGGGAGCAGATCTTGGTTTCTTTACTCCGGGATGAAAGTCTTGGCCCATGTGGAGCGTAATGGTTGACGCTGTATAAAAAACTAGCGCCTGCTTGTCCTCGTTATATTCATTCCTCTACGCAATCGATCATTGAAATAATGGGGTTAAATTTATACTGTTCACCTTATTTTGTCCATCTCCTGAATATATATATATATATATATATATATATATATATATATATATATATATATATATATATATATATATATAAGTATATATGCAGGGTGTTCGGACTAAATTCGAGGGTTTGGATAAAAAGAAGCCTACAATGTCTCAAACAAATATAAATGTATTCTATTAATTTTTTTTTTAAATAAAGCTTCATTATGGCTGAGAGATAACAGTTTACTCAAATTAACCGCTCTCAGATTCCACCACGGCCTCAAGACAGCTCCGGAACTTGACCCATATGTTCCTGTCTCCGTAGAGGGGGGATCTTTGAACACCTCCTTTATCATGGCTACCAGCTCAGCCTTGAGGTTGCAGGCAGAGCGGTTGGTATCTTTCTCAACCGCGCCCCACACAAAGTAATCCATGAAATTACAATCTGGGATCTAGGAAAGAGAAATTGGGGCTGTTGAAATCGTATAAATTCTCTGATAACCACTTATGACTCTTTTTGGAGGTGTGGCCTTCCAGCAGCAACCCAGAGTTTGACCACAATCTCCCGAAGCTCTACATAACCGTCTGAAGTGAATCCAAAGCTCTGCTCAACCATATGGGGTGACATGGCGTCACTGAAGACACACCCACAGACCATCGCATTAGAGGGAAACTTGGTCTTAATGATACGTGGAATTTATCATGGATTATAGGCAAGTTACCTGTTGTTCTTGGTGTTTTTACACTGGTCCTTGTGTTTCTTATATTCTTTGCCATCCTTGTGGTACTGGTGTTGGCCATATTAGTAGAGCCAGATCGTCCCCAGCTCAACAGGATGGTTTAGCTTGTTTGCCTTCGTCAAGCGCTTCTCCTTCTCCTTGGCTGTTAAGATTTGTCCTTTGCACCTCTTGTACGAGTAGTAGTGAATTTCCTCATTCAGCGGCAACTTCATGGTGGTGACTCCAACACCCATCTCTCTTGTCATAGCACGGATTTCCTGGTTCTGTTCGTCCCTCACCTTGTCCTGCAATTGTTGAGTGAATTCTTACGTGCGGATGCAGTCAGAACCCCTGTTACGTTCCTTTCAGTGGCTCACAGCTTCGCATTCTCCATTGCAGCTGCCCATGTCACGTCGTACAGCTTTTAAATTGTTCACAGAGCATTAAACAGCAGTAAATAACGTCGATATTTTGACACCCGGCGCGAATCATCATGATATATGTAACTCTTTTCCAATATTCAGATGTTAGCTAACTTTTTATCAACTAAACGATCTTCAATCCCGTTGACTCTCAACTAATACATCATCATGTTTCTGGAAATTACTTTTTCCCCCTATTTACTCAGGGACACACAATTCAGTTTTTATATAGTAACATCTGGTAACTTGATTGCTCAGCTTGTGAGTTGATGTGTGTCAATTTCTTATATTTTTTACCTTCTTGGCAATAAGTTGTATGGAAATAAAGCTTATAATGTGTGTTAAAAACAACTAATTTAAATTATAAAGATGACATTCATGCTTTACACAAATTTGGGAAATCACAGACACATAACTCAGCAGTTGAATATAGCCCAATGTCTCCTGTTAATTTATGGGCTTCACGCGCCAATACGTGCCTATACATATATGCAGTAGAAGACAGATGAAAAAATACTAATATAAGGAAATATCATATATTCATTAATTTTGAACAGATGAACTTTTGTTTTTTTGCACTGAATTCTAATTTGATAGGATACTTTTTGTGGGTAGAACTGGAGGATAAAATAATCGATTGGAACAGTTATTTTGGGGCTGCTTGATTGGTCATTGCAGTGATTCCAAAAGTGGGCGGTGCCGACCTCTTGAGGGTGGTGACGAAAAAAGTGGTGATAAGTGGGAGGAAGAGTAGTATTATAACGAAGTAAGCTCTATTGTAGAAAATAGGTGTGACGAAATCGAAGTTTGAAGTGTTCTGGTCATGTTGTGTCATATGCTGAACATATAAGAGAGCAGACGCCTTGGACCGTGAACCCAAGCTCCAGCCATAGGCTCCACAAGAACTTGCCCTTTGAAAATCTGATAGATCTTTCACTTTGCCTTGTTAATACATACATCGAAAAAAGGCATCACGTGAGTTTAACATCAGACATAAGTTGTCTGCAATCTGTGTAGGTGCATATGTTAAAATTAGATTTTATTTTTTTATAATCGCTAATGTGAGACTAGAAACAACTGCTGATGTTTACCCATTACTTTGTTCAACTTATATATATTTATATATATATATATATATATATATATATATATATATATATATATATATATATATATAGTATAAGGCGTTCTGAAGGCGTAGATTATTGAAGTGACTAATCATGCCGAATATTTATATTTTCCTGCGGGTCAAGCTTCGAAAACACTCGATTCCAATCTCCAGGTTATATTTATCAGCATCACGATATTTTCCTTCATTTTTTTTCCCACAAAGTGGTGGGCATCAACGCCACTAAAATACTCTTCATACCCTACACAGGGCCCCGATCGAGCGCATCATTTTGTCCACAGCGAATTGCCCCTTGTAACGATCCGCTGTAGAATTTCGTTCATTCAGAGGTCTTCCCCGGGCTGAAAGCCCCACGCACGCCTCTTTACCATTAAGGCAATCTATACTGAGAAGGCAGAAATCACGCCAAGGGAAAAACTGGAATACCCTGCTAGTACTCGAACCGGGATCTATCATTGGCCTTAATTAAACTGTCTTTTGCTTTCATTTATCTTCGCCTTTCAATCAACCTTTCTCTTGCCTCCCATAAACACTCCTCTTTCTTATTCATTCGCTCATTCACGTCCGATTCCGATTTCTCTATTTCAATATATATATATATATATATATATATATATATATATATATATATATATATATATATATATATATAATAGAATGGAAGATATCACATAAACGTGATGTATATTAGTGAAAGTTAATAATGGTAAACCACACAATATTTGAATCAAGATTGTATTTATAACTATCAGCCTAGTTTCGGCAAGATGTCATTTTCAACTAATAATGAAGAAACTAGGCAAGGAGAATAGTATAAGGTAAGGTAAGACACATCCTAAACAAAATGAAACAGCAGGAAAGAATCTGGAAAATATATAACTTGAGTAAATCTGGGATGAATGACAAACTAAACAAAATGAAATGGAATCGGAAACAATCTGGTTAGTTGCTAATCTTCGAGACGCATTGCGTCCGGGGGCTTATAAATATGATTGGCGACTCTATTCATTATATATTATATATTCACCTAAATGAGGCTGTTCCCACCCATAACACAATCTTAGGCTGCGTTATTGCACTTCGTACACGTGTTACACTAACGAATAGGAGACCGGTGGTGGCTCCACGAACGGTACGGACCCCGGAAAATGTGGAACGTGTTAGACAAGCTTCGCTGCAGAGTCCGAATCGCTCTGCTCATAGGCATTCTACTGAACTAGGCATCGGTATTCGACCAGTAAGGCGTATTTTGCACGAAAACCAGCATTTCCACCCCTACAAATTGGTCATTGGGCAACAGTTGCAACCAGGGAACTATGAACACCGGCTTAAGTTCGCACATCAGATGGAAACCATTTTTGAGGCAAATGACAACTTCATTTTGTTAATGGGTTATGAAGCTCATTTTTATCTCAATGGCATGGTGAATCAACAGAAGTGTCGTTATTGGGCTCTTCAAAATCTAAGAGAATTACATGAAAGACCACTGCACAGCCCAGAAGTGAGGGTTCGGTGTGCTGTTGGAAAAACTGGCGTCATTGGTCCTTACTTTTTTGAAGACAATAATGGAAATACTGTTACTGTGAACTCAGACCGTTACATCGAGATGATAAACAACTTCTTTGTGCCTGAATTACAAAGAAAACGTATGCAGGAGGGGGCGACGGCCCACACAGCTAGAGCATCAATGGACGTTCTTCGCCCTCTCTTCGGTGACCGCCTCATTTCCAGGTTTGCTGACACTCCTTGGCCCCCTTGGTCACCTGATTTTTCCATGTGGGATTATTTCTTGTGGGGAAACCTCAAACCACGTGTGTATGAGAATCCGCCCCGTACATTGGACGTTTGAATGAAGCTATTCGCCTGGAAGTCGCCAAAATCAACAGAGCAATGCTAGAGAGAGTGAAGGCCGACTTCCAAGAACGCCTTCAAAAATGCATCAATGAATCCGGACACTACATGACGGATGTTGTTTTCCACACTTGATTTTGTCAAATTCTAATTCAATACGAACACATTGCTCTCAATAAAATTTGTTTGAAGCTAAAATTAATGATTTTGTGAATTTTTCAAAAACGTCCATTCCCTCTGCCCCACCCTATATGTATATATATATATATATATATATATATATATATATATATATATATATATATATATATATATATATATATATATATATATATTATGCTCAATAACTTAGGAAATAAGGAAAATTGATACAAAAGCAATTTCGTCCTTTATTTTAAAACCAAACAAGGATCAAACTTAAATTAAGAAAGATGAGAGAGAGAAAGGGGGGGAGAGAGCATACAGAATAAAAAATAATATACACTTTTTTACCAGTTAAAGAAGTAAAAATAGGTTGAGTTCGAACCTATGCCATCGAGCGCTCTTCGCTTTGCAGGCCCACTGTGCTAACTAATATTACAAACCACCATACCACATCCTTCTAAAATGCAAAATGATGTTTTAATATAGCTTATATATATATATATATATATATATATATATATATATATATATATATATATATATATACATATATATATATATATATATATATATATATATATATATATATATATTAACTTATGTATATATTTGAAGACTGAATGACAAATTGCCCACGCGATATAATTTCTAACAGATTATAACTGACATGGATGTGTCGTAAACAAATTCTCAATTCTTCTCCACCTCGATTGATTAAAGAAAAACAAACGAGTGTTTGACAGCTATCTAAAGTTTTTCTATTATTTTTTGAAGCGCCCAACCAGCAACAGCCCTCACGGGCATAAGTCGCCGCAGGAGTCTAAAGAACAAACAACGATTATTTGCGAATAGACACTACAGAAAACCAAACAAAGGCGAATTGTATACTCGACGGATGAATAGAGAACTGAAAAAAACTCCTCTCGTTCTGACTGAACAGATTCCGTGAACTCAAATCTTGGAAAAAAAACCTGAATTACGAGACTCGGGCGAGATGTAGCACATATCGGACAAAAATGAGAACATGGAACGCTTAACAAGAAATTTCTCCATACCAAAACAAGTCAATGGGCAGTCACTTTTTACAATCAGCTTTTAAGAACGGGGTATTGCAAAACCAAGAAAGAATCAGCAATCTTCTTCTGCTCCAAGACTCAGACGACCTCACAAAGCTCACGCCATGCCATTCTCCTGCGGGAAGACTAGAAATTTATTGTCAACATGCGTTAAACTGAATTGGAGACAAGGCCATTATTATACAAACTATACTTTCTTGAGTTTCAATCAATTTAACGTAGATTTAATATTATTTTTAAAGTGACAGGTCTTAAAGCTATTATAAATGTATTTTGAGGCAGAGCAATGCTGCCTAATTGATCAAGTGAAATTTGGTTAAAGATTAGGACAAATAGATGAAATGGTAGTTGCTGTAAAGGTGAACACAGTGAATAGAGAGCAATTGATTCTATAAGGAAGGTCCTGCAGCGTATTTGGTTGTTGATTTTTAGCTTCTGCTCAGAGTTTATTCTACCTATAAATTATTTCTGGTGAACGCCTTACTGTTTGTTCAAACACATGCATTCAATGGTACCGGCTGTTACTCTCCAAATACTTCCTCTCTCTCTCTCTCTCTCTCTCTCTCTCTCTCTCTCTCTATATATATATATATATATATATATATATATATATATATATATATATATATATATATATATATATATATATCTTCCTCTTTCTCTCCCTCTCCCTCTCTCTCACTCTGAAATCTCTAGGTGCTCTTATACCATAACGCTACTCATATTTATTTGTTATCGGTTTTATGTTTGACACATTAGTCTTTCTTTTTTCCAGCAGGGCGTCATCTCTTTTAGCGAAACAATGTAAAATAAATTTACCATTTATCTTCCTAGACATTCTTCCCAACTTTTAACACAAAACGTGACCTGCCTTCGTTGTGTTTTGGCGCAGGTTCAGGTGAGTGTCCGCTGTTCCTATTTCTGCCCTTCGAGTAGTCTATTCGTGTTATCTGCAGGTTCCAAATTCCCACTTCTAATGACTTCACCGCTTCATTTCCGAACCTATTTAAAAAAATAATCAAAGAGATACATTGGTTGTTTATCTCCCTTTAAAATAAATATGAATAAATAAAATATCAGTCATCTGATCTAAGAACTTAATTTATATTTTCATTGACTCATTTCTAAGCCTGGGTGACCTAGAACAGTTTCCCACCGACAGGAAATCGGAGGTTTCCAAGGAGAACTAATTCATGCCTGATATCTTATTGGCTACTAAGCTATGCTACAATAAAAAGTTATGAACAAAGCGAACACCACTAAATGGCAGCTAAGTGTACCATGATTTGAAACAAAGTTTCTAAGGAAAAATAATTTAAATTTATAAACATTTGGAAGTAACTTCCCCAAATTATTGTGAATAGGAGCTCTCTAAAAGAAGTCAAGACCGCTTTTCGCCACTCCTCTTTTAATTATCTTGAATTAATAATATTTCCATTAAGAGCTTTCAAATTATTATATTTACAAACAGACACGTACTTTTGATCAACCATCACTTAACCGTCCCTGTTCCTTATATACGAGTATATTGGTTTTCCACTTCAACTTTTTTTAATTAGTAACAAATGACCTCGTAGTTCCTTCTAATTTCCTCTTCTCAATAATGATGACTCTGCTCCCCTCAAATGCATGGCATATCCTTATCTCCGTATCTGCATCGTCATTGACAAGTTTTAATTTCTCTACTTGCCAAAGCGTAGTTTTAGCCAAACTTTTTATCGCTGATTGACTTAATCAAAATACACGTAACGTCTTAATTTCCTTGAAATCAAAAGTAATGATACAACAAGGTGCATAAAAGAGTTGTACATTCTTCGAAATGCAAATGAATCAGAGAAGCATAGAAAAAAGAAGGGGGATGATTTATCGATTAAATATTCCAGAAAATAAAACAATATCGTAATAAAAAGCATAGTAAAAATAGTAAGGACAGCTTCCTGATGAAAAAGGCGTAACCGAAAATGAGCTAGACCAGTAATAGCAAATCGTTCTTAAACAATTAGTTGGAAAAATAAGATGTTGCTATGATGCAGGTCTTGACATATGTTGATATGAGGCCTGTCCATACAAATGTTGATATGAGGACAATCTTGATAAAAGGTAATATGAACCCAAACTTGACAAATGTTCATATGAAGCCAGCCTCGACAAATGGCAATATAAAGCCAGTCATAACAAATATTGGAATCAGGCCAGTTTTGACAAATGATAATATGATGCCAGTCTTGAAAAATGCTGATATGAGGCCAGTTTTGACAAATGTTTATATGGGGCCAGACTTTAAAAATGTTTATATGAGGTCAGCCTTGACAAATGGTGATATGAGGCAAGTCTTTATAAATGTTGATATGATGCGTCTTGACAAATGTTGGTATGAGGAGAGTCTTGAAAAATGTTGGTATGAGACAGGGTCTTGACAAATGTTGATATGTGGACAGTATTTTTTATATGATTTCAGTCTTGTCAAAAGTTTATATGAGGCCAGTTTTGATAAATTTGAAAGAGGCCCGCGATGAAAAATAGTAATTTTATCCCAGTCTTGACATATGTTGATATGAGGTCTGTTTTGACAAAATCTATCAAGCCAGTCAGGAAAAATGCTGATTGTAGGTTAGTCTTGACAAATTTTGATATGAGGCGGGTCTTGACAAATATTGTTTGCGGCCAGTCTTGAAAATGTTGATATGATTCCTGTCTTGAAAAATGTTGATATGAGGCCAGTCTTGAAATATATTAATATTAGACGAGTCTTGACCATTGTTGATGTGAGGCCAGTCTTATCGAATGTTGATATAGGCTAATTTTGAAAATGTTGATATGAGACCAGTTTTGACTAATGTTTGTATAAGGCTTTGTGACAAATGTTAATAAGAGGAGTGTTGAAAAATGTTGATATGAGGCCAGTCTTGACAAATACTGAAATGATCTCTGTCTTGGCAAATGTAGATCTGAGTGCAGTCTTGACAAATGTGTATATAAGGCCAATTTGACAAATGTTGATATGATGCTAGTCATGACAAATGTCGATAAGATTCCAGTCTTGACAAATTACTTTGAATGTTAATACTAGTTAACGTTAGGATTATTAAGATTTAACATAAAAGTCAGAAGAAAGATCTTTTCTTTGTCTTCAATGCACTTCTTCATAAATAACAAATATTTAAGCATGAACCGTGAAATTCAACATTTAATACAGGAAATTTAAATGATATAAATATAAAGTCATCTAAGTTTAAAATACAGAAAAGGAAGATAGTGATAAATAGCCATAAATCTGAGCGATAAATGTATATAAGACACAAAAACATTATAAATCTGTGAAGATCATCGTATTTTTTGAGGCAAAAAAATCTAATAAATTTATTGAGATTTAACATCTGGTGAGTTGGGATTTGTTCATTCGACTTGAGTTTAAACAATAGAACACGATATTAAAAAAAAAAATTATCGATACCAGAAACGAT
Organism: Ceratothoa steindachneri; assembly: GCA_963969495.1. Lineage (NCBI taxonomy): Eukaryota > Metazoa > Arthropoda > Malacostraca > Isopoda > Cymothoidae > Ceratothoa > Ceratothoa steindachneri. The sequence goes on along the minus strand of OZ018325.1, from coordinate 67,376,375 downwards.
TATATATGCATGTATGTATATATATGCATATAGAATCAGAAATTGATAAAAGCCTTTATATTACTTTCTCTTTCGAAGAGATTTATTACTCACACGGTTTGTTGAAATTTTATTATTTTTTTAAAATATATATTCCTCTTTATACACAGTGAAAATTTTCACGAGAGCTATTTACTTTCCTGTCTTATCCCAATTAAAATAAAGCCACCTACGTCGTCCAAGTCTTACTCAACAGGGTTGAAATTCGACACTTGCTCGATTACGATAGAGGACTTGTAGAACACAAATGTATCGAAGACAAAGGAAACGCCATCTCTGTTTGCCGTCTTACGAGGGAATATAACAGGGCAAAGTGCTTTAAAATCCGATACAAATAAAGGCATACTGTAAATATATGGTTCCAGAATAATTCGCTCCTTAAATTCGTACCTTTAATGCATATATACTTTAAATATATACATTTCAGCTATCGTAAAAATAGGTAGAACTAGATACATTGGTCATAATCCAAATAAGAAGGATCATTTTGTAAGTAAAGGAAAGGACGATAAATATTCAAGCTATAGAACTTGGGAATGTACTTAGATATGCGTCACCAAAATGGTCTTTATTGAACTTCTTTCGTCATGCAGCGTTTGCCTTATCATAGCTCGTTAAAAGAGAGGGGGAAGGCAGAATTCACGCACTTTCTGTCCTCAGTTATTTTTCCTAATAAGTAGGGATGATAATTATTATCAGAATAATAAAAGAGTATATTTTCAGTAGCGCAAACTAAGATAAATTTTAGTGTGCATCTTTTGTGCCATTGAACTACAAGACTTTTACCCCCAATAACAAAGGATACTCATCACCCCTTCTCTCATATATTTATGCATCTTGTCCACTTCATTTACGCCGAGGTCCTCCGACCAGATAAGGAAATTCATATAAAGATCAAATTAGAGGAGATCCAGTAGGTTCCGTAAATGGAAAAGACGGTATGGAAGAGACTGAGATGTTTGGATTTGATGTGCAATGAGTAATGCTCAAAGGACACGTCAGACTCACACATCGTCAGCGGTGAAAAAGTATGGCCTTGTTCGAAGATCGCACGAAGATAGTTAAAATTCAGGATACATTATAAATTGGAGCCATAATGCAACTTACAAAAATAAACAGAAAAACTTTAGATATAAATATAGATTAAAACACCACTCAATGCAACTAAATCCTTTTGATTAACTAGATCTTTCCTAGTTCATCCCAACCTGCAACAAAGAATACTACAAATCGATCCCTAGGATCTCATGCACGCTTATTTAGATGAAAATTTACTTGAAAATAAAGGTCTAATATCTTGCTTTCAAGCTCGACTCGATCATAATCTATCGCCTGATTAGAGCAATTAACACTGTGTCTGTATTGCCTTATGATAGGCTTTAATTTAAAATTTTGATTAAAGTCATATGTAGGGCCTTCATTTGTAAGCGACGCAATTTCTTTAATGCAGGAACTCACATCCAAAGACCTATTGGATTAACTTCCAGATTCCTTAATCCTATTTACCCTCCTCTTGACCATCCATATTTATGAAGTATCAAAGACCGTATCACCCAGAAGAAAGCCATCCTTGCAAAGCGCCGATCCGCTTAATTTGGGGGAAATTTATTGAACAAAAGATACCTTGGGAAGGTTAACTCACATGCATATATATATATATATATATATATATATATATATATATATATATATATATATATATATATGTGTGTGTGTGTGTGTGTGTGAGAGTGAGAAACTCACAAAGTAGCGCGTAAGCAGAGCAATAAATGCAAAAAATCCCACCGGGAAATGAAAAATAAAAGGCTGATTCCAAGGAATAACGAACAGTTTTACAAAGGTGGTATATATATGAGGGACAGCAGAGTAATGCTCCGCCTATGTAGGATGAAATGGCACAAAATAGAGAAATATTATCAAAGACGGATATTAAGTATAAAACCAAATAGATAAGGTCTATTTCCGGAAATTCCAACTGTGAGCACAGAATATAGACATTTAGGTCACTAAGATAAATACATACACACATAATTCTGAATAAAGAAAAATATACGAGAGAAACATAACTAAATTAATAAATCAAAGGGCTAAGAGTTAAAATGGACAATTTCGTTATAAATAAGCCTTTTAATAACAGGGTCCAGTTTAAAGAGGTCGGGGGATATATTAAAATTAGGCGAGGAATTAATGAATGAGCATTCAACAATATTTCTTTCAATAAAGTCATAAGATTTGTAAATAAATTTAGCCGAATTCCAATTGATAGGGTGACTGTTTGCCGATAAATGGACAAAGAAAGCATTACTGCTATCCCCCCTCCTAATATTGTATTTATGTTCTGTCAAGCGTACACTTAATGATTTACCGGTAGGCCCCTAGTATTGCTTAGGGCAAACTAAACAATCGACAGAATAAATACCCCCTATAATATTGTTATTATTATGAATCAGCATTTTGCACATGGTAGACTGATACTTGAATATGACAGAAATATTTTAACTTATTCAAGGGGCGGCGATGCAAGGAAAAGGACTCAGAAAACGGTAAAACAAGGGAGTTCTTAAAATTGTATGCGGGAGGGATTTCAGTTCTGTAAAAGTATTTTTTTTTTGCCAATTCTAGGTATCCTGCAAGAAATTTTGAGGGTAACCCTATTTCAAAGACCTTGGAAATCTCAAGATCCAAGAATTCCAAGCTGGGGACCCGCAACCCCCGGAGAAACATTGAAATAAATACAGACCGTTTGACTTTACCAGACTGAACAAGTTCGAAAGTACTTGGAATCCACCTTTAATTTTCCCGTAGGATTTTTTGCATATATATATATATATATATATATATATATATATATATATATATATATATATATATATATATATATATATATATATATATATATATCTAATGCATTAGTGTAATACATTTCAAACATTATTGCATGTTCATGCTGTAATCCTGACTTTACAAAGAATATAATTACTTATAATTTCAGATTTCTTATTTGTTAATGGTCATTATTCTTCATTAGACAAGAGATAAAATTCCTGTTATTTAAATGTGAATTTTAAACTCGAATGGTGAAATGACAAAAGGGAAAGTGTTCTCCGTATATATATATATATATATATATATATATATATATATATATATATATATATATATATATATATATATCAGTGGCGACTCCGGCACTCGGACTGTTCGGGCTTAGCCCACTCAGCCCCCCAACTCAGTATAAATTTATTAAAGTGAACGTGTATTTGCAAGCCGATTTAATTTCTACCAAAACTGACTTCAAGTAAGTACTTGCAGCTAATACCCTCGGGCTCCTTTTATTGAGACTAGTAGCAGTTCATATATTTTCGTTCAGAGTCTGGCAGTCGTCTTAGAAGTGCCCTGTGTCAAAAAATATCATTCATAGCAGACGTTCTCTTGACATCGTTCACACGCGCTTGACTCTGGCTCAGAAGTTACAGCCCGAGCTCTTATCTAAAATCGTAAAAATTTATAGTAATTAAAATTCAATGTTTTCTTGAAACAATAGATTTCTATAGAGAATAGGATTTTAATTCCAATCTATAAAATGTTTCGGTTCAATAATATATTTAGAGGAACGAAAAATTATCCAGCATCCAGCTACTCGGGCTAATACGAACGAACCTGGTAGGTGTAAAAGCCTAGCTAGCATCTATTGTCAAAAGTAGAGTACAGGCGACAGTCAGATCCGTCTCTGGCTAATGTTTGTTGTGCACGCCGCTGTCGTTATTTGACTGCTGTTATTGTGTGCGTTTGTGTGTAAAGATCCGTTGTCTTTTACAAGATTGCTTTATTTTTACCTTTAACTTAGAAATGGAGAAAAACATAGCGCTAGATATAAAATTTAAGCCATTTAGGAAAAGAATTTTGAACGACTTGGACAGGAAGAAGGAGCTGCACCACAGGATATTATACGAGTTCGCCATCAAACCAAGATGATTGGAGTTCATGTATAAATGAAGTGAGTAATTTTTATATTAAAACTACATTTCTCTTTTATTGTTAAATTATCAGTGCAAATATAAGTCTGCGGTGTGCACTGCGTCTCTTACCTTCTTCTATACATGTGTCTTATGCGAAATCTGTGATGAGCTCGAGTGATGCTGATGATCTGGAGTCGCCTCTGATATATATATATATATATATATATATATATATATATATATATATATATATATATATATATATATATATATGCATATATATATATATATATATATATATATATATATATATATATATATATATATATATATATAACATTTTTGCTGAAATAATAATATACATTATCTGATTATGCAAACAATAATATGTACTATTCTTATATATAGCTACAGGCAGAAGAAAGCCTGAATAATACAGGAAAGATACGGAGTTTATTTACTGTCAGCGGGCTACGAAACGCAAGATTGTCTGCTGTAAATTTGAGATAAAATTTCTCTATTGCCATGCACACACAAATAAACATTCTGTAGAGTATGCTCCACCCAAACCGTATCTTTGGTCAACAGCGGACCACGCCCACAGGCTTCCGATATAGTATATAAAGCTCTGGGTAGAACTTAAAGAGGTCAAGACAGGAGAATCATTGAGTCAAGAGTAAAAAAAGAGTGAAAGAGATAGTCAGTCGGCTAGACGGTCAGGTAGTTAGAAGGATAGTCAAAAATAGGCTTATACATTAGTAGGCCTGCCTCAAATACCCAACACAAATTTAATCAAATTATTTCTGCCTAAGCCTACCGAGTCCTCCACCTTCCTGAGAATAATCCAACCGGTCCTCATGCACAGCTTACTTTACTGAACCAGGCAAAAGGATAATATCTGCCATAATTAGAGTCAGTCCAAGGTCAGAGCCCGTTAACCAAAAACCCAAATAGCGCTATCTTGAAGTTAAGCAGCATTATTGGCTCAATATGGATAGGGACATCCGCTCCTGGGCACGAGAATGCCTCTCGTACCGAGCCTCCAAAATTATTCGCCACACCAAATCTCCAATTCTGCCTATTAATATTCGCACATCAAGGTTCGAGACGGTGCACATCAACATCGTTGGCCCACTGCCACCATGCAAACTGCCTGGGCAATCCTACCCATCGCATAACCGCTACCTTCTGTCATCATAGACCGAGCTACAAGGTTAAAGGAAGTATTACCGAGCCAAGACATTTGTGCTGCGACGGTTGCTTTAGACTTACTAGACGGTTGGGTTCCCAGATTCGGGGTCCCATTATACGTAATAACGGACAGAAGTGCCCAATTCTATTCCGAGCTTTTCAAAGAATTATCTTCCCTCGTTGTTTTTAACGTCTCTGATCGTCCTTTACATTAAATAGTAAACCTATTTCTAAATTATTCGAAAAAATGATTCTAAAGTTGATTTGTCCAAAATATTTGAGGATTTTTTGTATTTGTTTTCGGAATTGGTGATTAAGAGGGCCTAAATCCGGGAGTGAAAGATATTTATGTCCTTGGGAACGTTATATGAAGGTAATTTTGGAGAGAAAATATTGTCAAGGAAGGTTTCAAGAGTAGCCTAAAAAATTAAGAAGGACAAGAATTGTTTGTAAAATAGGTTTCGGAGGAAGTCTAATTTTTTATCAAAATTAAAATATGAAGATGATAAGTGGTAGGCACGGTGAAGAAGAGTTTTAATGGAATTTATTTTAAAGATTTTGTCACAGGCACTAAAAAGATTGAAACCTAACCCAGAGTAAGTAGGTTTACGATATACCGAAGTAGTGAGCTTGTTTTTAGATTTATTAATTAGTATATCAAGAAATAGGAGGGAGGGCATTATAGATTTCGTATTCAACGGTATATTGCTATGTATTGAATTTAAAAAATTGAGAAATTGTTCCGCCTGTTGAGGAGTGTCAAATATTGTCAAATATTAACAATATTTGTTAATAAATCCCTTCCCCCCTCCCTCTATGCTCACAATTTATCAATTCTTGTTTAAATAATTAACTATTTATAATTTATCACTATAAAATGTAAATATGTATATAAATGTATATTCATATATAATTGTACCTTACAGTCCTAACTTATCCTAATGTTAATTGTTTTGCTATTTAAAGTTAATTTTTGTTCAATTTATCATGCCAGAAGAGGAGTTTGTCTTTGCTCGAAACGTAGCCAGAAGAAATAAAGAATGAATACTGTAATTCTCTTTGCCATTGGATAAATTGCATCGCACTAGGAGCAGTCCCTTCCAATACTTTCATTATATATATATATATATATATATATAATATATATATATATATATATATATATAATGGAATGGAAGATATCACATTAACGTGATGTATATCAGTTAAAGATAATGGTAAACCACAATATTTGAATCAAGATTTTATTTATAACTATCGGACTAGTTTCGGCAAGAAACCATTTTCAACTAATAATGAAGAAACTAGGCAAGGAGCCCAGTATATATAAGGTAAGACACATCCTAAACAAAATGAAACCACAGGAAACAATCTGAAAAAAAAATCTCGAGCGAATCTAGCGTGAATGACAAGCTAAACAAAATGAAATGGAACCGGCAACAATCTGGAGAGGTGCTAATCCCCGAGACACATTGCATCCGGAGGCTTATAGATACGATTGGAAAATATATTCGTTATATGTTTGTTAAATTTTATTGCCCTTCAGATAAATTCAAATTAGCACTTTGTTGATGATGATAGATTTCGCATTTCTCCTCTCAATATAATTTTTAGATATATAAATGATTTTTGCATGGTTAAAATCAATTCTATGGTCGTTCTTTTTCATGTGCATAAAGAGACTTGAAGGGTTCGTACACCTTCTGATATCAGCTAAATGTTCTTTCATCCTCTATTTAAAGTGGTCTTACTCTCCGATGTATGTTAATTTGCAATTATAGCATGGTATACTGTAAACTCCAGAATCGAGATTGATTGAGTGCAGTCTAGTCAAGGATTTTTGAATGCTATTAGAATATTTAAATGTAATATTTATGTTATCTCCGTTCGCATATGATTTTAGAGGAGCCAAGGTTGGAGCATATGGGAAACTAATGCATTTTTTAAAATCATCCCTTCGTGATGTAGAGGTGGCATAGAAGTTTTTTCGTGCTTTCGAATGTTATCTATTTATGAGGTGAATTGGATATTTTAGTTCACTAAAATTACAGATAAGGTGATTACTTTTCTCCTGAAGGAAGATTGGGTCGCACGTTCTATAGGCTCCGAAAAAGTGGGAAGAAATAACAGATATCTTAACGGATTTGTCATGTAGTGAGAAAAATGTATGTAAGCATTTGAATTTGTAGGCTTTTGATAAACTGAGCACTGAAATGCTTACGTACATTTTTTTCTCACTATATATATATAAAATAAGATCATTAATCCCAGACACATATGTAGATTAAAAAAAAAAAGGCTGCCAAAAGATTGAAAATACAAAATAAAGGAAGATAAGATCAGAAAAGAAGATTAATATGAGAGGTCAGGAGGAAAAAGAAATGGAGAAACAGATAAGTGCAAATCTAATAAAATGTAGAAAAATACATAGGCATAAACGTAAAAATAAATATATATTAGGTTGAGGAATAAGTTCTTGCGTTTTATTTTAATGTTGTTTGATTTAAGTTTTGTTGACGTGATTTGTGCACATATTAAGAAACAATAATAAATAATGAGAGCAAAATTTGTAAAGGTTAGGCTACGTCACTTAACAGCGTCGACTATTAGGCTTTTGCTTAGGCTACGTCTTGAAGTTAAGTAATAAGTCATTGTGGTTTATTTAAAAGTTGTGTTAATTTAATTTTTGTTCTGTACCCTCAAAATCGAATGTCAAGTTGAAAGAAAGGCGCATTTTCGACACTTCTTGTTATTCATTTTCATTCGAGACGGGAACAATGCAAACGCAGCCAAAGCTCGTCTCGATATTTGTGCTGTGTACGGAGAAAATGCTTTATCAGAAAGGACAGCTCAAAAACGGTCATTTCAATCTTAATGCGGAAGAACGTTCTGGTCGCCCCATTAAGTTGGATGAAGATCGATTGAACGACCTTCTTCATGAAAATCCTCGTCAATCGACTAGAGAATTCGCTGTACAATTTGCGTGTGATCAGAAAACTGTAGTGAATCACCTTCATTCGATGGAAAAAGGTCAAAAACTCGGTGCATGGGTTCCGCACGCTTTGAGCGAAAGCAACAAACTTCAACGCTCCACGATTGCCACAGGTTTGTTTGCTCGTCACAAGGCTACTCGTGGATATAAGGACAGATTTCTTCACCGCATCATCACTGGCGACGAAAAGTGGTGCGTTTATGTCAACATGAACCATCGAAAACAATGGCTTAGCCCCAATAAAAAAAACTATTTCTGCGATTAAAGCAAGGACTTCATCCACGAAATACGATGCTGTGTGTGTGGTGGGATTGTGAAGGCATCATTCTTTTTGAGCGCCTTGTGAACAATGAGATTGTTAATGCAGAACTCTACGTTCAACAAATGTATCGACTCGCTGAAGCTATTCGGGAAAAGCAACATAACAATGCTCGTCCTCACATTGGCAATATGACAAAAGATGCCATCCAAACGCTTAATTGGGAAATCCTGCCTCATCCTTCATTTTCGCCAGATTTCCATCTGTTCCGATCGCTCTCCAACAATTTGCGTGGCGTTTCGTTCAATACTGATGTGGAATTAAGAATCTGTTTAGACGAATTCTTCTAGTCAAAATCCAGAGATTTTTATTGCAGAGGCATCGAAAAACTAGTTGAACGTTGGGAAAAAGTAAATAACAACGGAGAATACATTATTGATTAAATTACATATTGTTATCAATTAAAAATGAAGTTTTTCTAAAATTGTTAATGGTAATGAATAAATTTGATAAAACCGCAAGAACTTATTCCTCCACCCAATACATGCAAACGCACATATATATGTATACGGTGGAAAGCACAAAATTATACCGCCCGCTTCCTACAGCCCCCCAGAGAACGCCCCTGTTACCACCAGGGAAGATCAATTTTCAGTTAGCCATTTATAGCGAGCCCAAAAAACCTCGCTAGAAATAGCTAACTGAAACTTGATCATCCCTTGTGGTAACAAGGGGGTTCCCCAGCAGGCTGTAGGAAGCAGGCGGTATAATGTTTTGCTTTCTACTTACCGCACCATCTCTTATAATTTTCCATATATGTATATATTGAAATAGTGAGAGAATAAAGAAGAAAAATTAATATATATATATATATATATATATATATATATATATATATATATATATATATATATATATATATATATATATAATTACACGGTAAAGATTTGGACAATGTTGTGTGAATGCAATTTATAATATAGCCATCAGTTTATACAAACCAGGACTTAAATTAAAATTAAGGAATTTTCTGATGAATGTCGATTCAATATTATTACACACAATAGTATCTTTAGCATGACAAATGATTTTAGCTGAGTGTCATTCGATGTTAAGTTGTGAAATATGCATATACAATGAACTGCTCTCTTCTCCACGTGGGACATTATCTTATATTTGTGTTGTCATATACGTTTTGGCAATCATTTACCAAATTGCCCAAAGTAATATTTTGAACAATCTTATACATTTTACGCAATATTCATTGCAATAGTGGAAGGAGCATTCTGTACTAAAAGTTTATAAATTGTATTTTTATAGTTAAATACTATCGAAATACCTATTTTGAAAAAAATATATGAGAGAGAGCAGCAAAGGTTGTATTAAAAGGAAGAGAGTATTCTTGTTATTAAAAGGAGGGTGAAGTCCGAAGCGGTAAAAAGAATTTTTAGCTAACTCAAGACATTTATCAAGAAAATGGAGAAGATAGGGAAAAGAAAAAGAGCCAAAAAAGAAAAAATAAACAGAACCGGACATACGGCAAAATTTCTAAAGTTACAGCCGATCAATACTACCCAACCAGGAATGTGATACCAATTTAGCATGAACAATCTTTGAAAATTCTGGTATGTATCTTGCATGCCCAGGTATTAAACAGGAAAAACTAGAAACATACTCCAAGTAACTAAATAGAATGTTAAGCAACAAAGAAATGGAAAGAATATGGTTCGCAGATGATCCGCTGTCCATTGAAATTCTGAATGTAAAATACACACCAGCAACGAAAAACCAAGAAGACCTCGCATTTGCAGAAGCACCAAGCATAACCAAAATCATTAGCACCATGGCCCAGAGAAATCCAAGATTTTGCAATAGCCCAATTCAGTCCGAAGAAAAAGTAGACAAGAACTATGTTATAGAGACCAAACATACAATACGCAGTATTAGCTACACCTTCAGGAAAACCACGACGGAAGCAAGCGAGCACCAAGAAGAACGAGTGGAACGTGAAAGTACCAGCGAACGATCGCCCAAGAAGAAACACAAGAAATAAGGCTGAAATTAAACCGTAGTCTACTAATTTCATGATTGAGCTAGTAAAAGGGCTCAAGCAATGGTAACTATAAGTACGAGTACGATGGCCCGTATGCAGACCGTAATGTGCCTAAGAAGTTGATCGGGTGCAACTTGAACATATTTAAGGAATTATGTTACACGATCACGAAGAAGGAATTAAAAATAAGCAGAATGGAAGAACAAAGTCACCGAGTGAATGCTAGAACCTCAAGGTAGACAAAAATGGCAGCAAGGAGTATATTTACATACAAAATGAACAAAGACATTATGAAAATTAAAATGATCTGCCACAACGTAGCTGGATATAATATGAAACAGTCCTCACTCACACACTTACTACACCGAAGACCAAGATGTAATTATATTCAATGAATTAATCATCGACCCGGCCAGTAATTCAGTGAGGATATACAACTACAGGGTCGTAACTAACAACACAAAAGATATAAATTACAATGGGGTGGCAATAGATGTAAAAAATAACATCAAGTTCAAGAGCCTACTGGACCTAGAAGAAGCATAGCTGGCGGTAACGACTCAAACCTATACAGAAGGCAATAACACTAATGATGGGTTATAAGCCCCAATAAGAAGAGTACATGCTTCTCCACAATTTCATGGGTATTCAGGGTGAAAAAGACAATTCGTGTTTCTGGGTGATCTGAACGCCCACAGTAAGGTATCAGGTTATACTGCCAACTTCAAAAACATTGGGCACAACCTGGAAAGGCTAGTTGAAAGAGGAGGAATAGTGGACTGCATCCACCCAGATTTCCCTAACTTTTATGGCCCACGACGGGCAACAAAGCCAGAAATTGTACTTGCTTCCCCAGTACTCCACCTGAACTATAAAATTGAGAGAGGCCCGCTTCCCACCAGCAACCCCGAAATGATCGTAATGACGATCCCATCAGACGCAATCCAAGTCACTTTCCCGATACGAAAAAACTATAGGTAAGGAGATTGGAATAGATATGCCGAATAATTGGAAAACCTCCAACAACACGACCTTACAGATGCAACACTCGAGGAAATAGACGGCGGAATAGAAAAGATAACGAAAGCGATAACTCAGGGAAATAAGAAATATGTCCCTAGAACAAAATACAGAAGGTTGCCGCATCCTCACCGAGTTGCAGAGAAAGCAACTCTAGAAATGAACACGGAAATTTAAGAACGCATATTGAGACCAACGGACGCCTAAGAGGATACTGAGCCCAACTACAACAGATAAAGGAAGAACTAGTAGCAGCGGTAAGAAGAAAGCGCATACGAGATGGGACCATTTCGTAGAGTCTCTCTACGGAGAAACTAACCACGTGAAATGTTGGCGAAGAATAAACACGGCAAAGGGTAAAAGACAAACCAGAATCAAGTTAATTAGTAAAAACAATGGGATTGTCACAGATGAACCAAACGAACTAAAGGCTATCTTCTCTGATCACTGGAAAAGTGGGTTATTATTTGAAAATAAGATTTTAGCAGGGAACATAAGGAGAGGATAGTGATAGTAGCTCAGTTGAACGAGCATTTAGACAAGATAACTACATATCACACATCCTCACAAGCAGTCTTCGGAGAATGAGGAATATAACCAGTGACTGTCTTAGCAGTAAAAGACATGATTGCGAGAACGAAGCAAAAGGCACCGGATGAAACAAACCTAACGAGCGAGAACTTGATCAGAACATCGGGCAATTTCTTAGCAGCAATAGTCCGAATTTTCAATGCGCTGCTGAGCGCAGGGTACTTTCTTGATGAGCTAAAAGGCGGTAAACTAATCTTCCTGCCTAAACCTGACCAATCTACAAACTGTCCCCCAAAATTCCGGCCGATCACGCTGCTACAAACGCTGGCAAATATCCTAAAAAAGTCATTAACAGCAGATTAATCGAACACCTCGAGGTTAATAACTTAATCCCACGACACCAGCACATATTTCGCAAGAATATGAGCACAGGTACCTCACTCGATCTATCAAGGAGGCAATAGCAAAAGCCAAACACACAAACAGTATAATAACGTGGGGGTGGCGCGACGTCCAGAAGGCATTTGACAATGCCTGGCGAACGGGACTCAAGCACAAAATTAGAGAACTTAACCTGCCATCGGCGATAACTAGATGCTTGTGCGATTACGTAAAAGATCTCACGGCATACATTTTATTAAAAGGATACGATCGACCACAATTCGAGATCCTTCGAGGCATGCCACAATAGAGGCTGTCTCAGTCCCACGATGCACAATATATATACCACAGACATACCAAACTCTGTCAACGATACAACTAAGTACTTCCAATTTGCGGACAATGTGACCATTCTCGCCAGTAGCTCATAAAGATATGCACCAACAATGGCACGTATAACATCGGCGAAAATTTAAAAAATGTAAATAATTACGAACGCGTGTCGAAAATCTGTACCAAATTATACCGATAGACAGAGACAAGACCTCTAGAGTGGTAGTAGACAACAAAGTCTACCTCTATAATAAGGAAGGAAAAATCTTCGGCTTAAAGGTAAAAAAGCACGGTTAAAGAAAACATGCAAATGAATTTGCAAACCTGGCAGAAGCCAACTTAACAAAACTGTTTCGACTCATAGGACTAAAAAAAGAACAAACTGCAAATCTAAAACACCTTCGTAAATTTAGTCATACTGTACCCAGCAATACCCTTAAATACCACGCTTAAAGTAAATATAAGGAAATTATAACGCTTATATAACAAGTGCGTTTTCACAATAACAAATGTAAGAAGAGAAAGGAGACGACAAGTAGAACTTAATCAAGAACTCGCCCCTTAACCAACTCATCGTAACGCTCCATAGGAGAGCTTGTAATCTCTGGGAGAGACTTGAGACGATTCAACCAGAAGAAGAAAACAGATAAGAATTGAGCAACAACTCACAAGGAACGATCCCAAGCCACTATATACATAATAAAGAAGTTGTCTAGAAAAAGTAACAAAGAAACACAACTAAACAACTTCGAAGTTTAACAACAACATAAGAGCCTTCTACAAAATTAATTAATGAAAAAATGTCCACAACAAATATACACAAAATTAAGGAAACGGTTGCTCATTCAGCAAACTATCGAAGACTTCAAGCTCATTCTCTTTCCTCACTCTTAACTAGCGACTACTAACCACTTTACTCTTACTCAACCATTTTCTATACACTTTTTAAAAAACATTAGACGTAAGACAGCATTCTTCTGAACGTTTAAGCTTTCCGGATAGTGAAAAAAAGCATATAAAGACGCCTAAATGGATATAATAGTTTCCTTTTCCTCTCCTTGAACTTAGAGGAGAGACTCAAGGGCCGATCTAGCCCTAAAACAGCATAATCAGTAGCTTGTGAAAAGGATAATATTCTTTGAACTAAGACGAGGAAAAATACATGAAGACCTAAGCTACAGCCCATCCTCTCGCTCATGAAGCTAGAATGACTGTGATTTGAGTTACTGCCTCATAACCCTCGTTCTAACTTTGCCGGCCACTGGAGGAAGGTGGTTTGAGGATTAACTCACAGTAGAGTCCAATGTTAGAGGTTTTCTGGAAAGAGACTTTGTTGCGACCTTTGGGTAGGAGCAAAGGTCCCTGTTCTCGATGGTCCGTCCACAGAGGGAAGTAGACTCCGTCTCTTTGTATGCCGGGGGTAACTATGATAACGAAGCCCGTGAAGAGATGGCACCCACCTAGTGACAGTTGATTCAGCCACTGCGCTACATAAATTCCATGAATCACCCCTTTAGAGGAGCCCTACCGGATCAACCTATCCATTCATCATCTTCCGTTCCTGCAGTATTCGCATATAGCAGAACGAGGGATACCCCATTGCCATTTTGTAAAAAAGAAAAATGTACGCAATTTCAAATCATCACATCATTAAGCTCTCATACCTAGACATAGACAGCAGGATTTATTCATTCTTTCATGAAGCGGAGACAAATAAGGACAAAGGAGAGGACCAAAGAGGGAATGATTCTCTAAAACAGGGAAAACAATGTCAAACTAGAGATAGAGTTTTTCCTTGAGGGCTCTCTAAAGCAACACAGCTCTTCAGAAGTGGAGGGTCAGCATAGTCTTCTTATTCATGAAACTAAAGGTATCGCTAATCGAACGAATCTACGTCAGAAATGTATAAATCGCACTATGTTTTGATTTAAGGACGTCAACACGATTCTTTCTCAAAACGAACAAACGGCACTAAGGAACATCGAATTAGAGGCACCTCCCTCCCCCCCCCCAAAATGAGCACCAACGGGGGCATTATATTTAGAAAGGTGGAATGCGGGGCTTGCGAATATTCGACTGAGGAACTGAGAGAAGAAATTCAATTGCATCACGGTTGGGCAAAGACCCGGTAAGTTATTATGTGTATAAACCGAACTCAGGTCTTTAAAGTGACCTTCAAGAGCCATGAGATTTCCTCCAAAACAAAAAAAACAACAACAAAGATATCCTTGCCTTCAATATGCCTCGAGTGACTATCAAACAAGAAATCTTCCATAACATATAGATGTGATTTGGATGTTATAAAATGGTAGAGCACACTTCGACCAACTACCCCTAACAAGAGGAAAAGCTCCTCCAATGACCTGCGGTGTTTTGATATAAGATGATAAATGGTTATTGCATTGGTGGTTTTCCATGGTTCGAATCACTTACGAGTGCATTTGAATGGCTAAATGAGGCTTCTACCACTAGATGTCATCCCCCAACGCCAAATCCTATTGCAGATTTAAAATCTACAGGGTAAAGAACCATAGGTCCCATGGTTATATGGGTCATTTCATGGCTCTAAATGGGTACAATTGAACTTTGTTCCTTTTAAATAAAAGGGACGCCTTGACCTAATGCTTCGCCGCAGGTCAAAATAACAACCCCTCGTAAGAGCTACAAAAAATGATTAATATTAGTCAAGAGAATAGTTCTTCTATTGAATAACCGCAGAAGCGAATTCACTGATTGTTGCCTGCGTTTCGCAAGTGTAATTTGCACACTTGCGCAACCTTGGTGTGTATTCATATGAGACAGTGCTAACAAAAAGGACTACCAACAATTAAAATACCGAAGGATCCGGAATCTTCTGAAATTTTCGGAATGGTTTTAATAAAAGACCTGAACCCATTAGATAGGTTTAGGGCAGTTTTCATAGGCGCTCAAGAAAATGCACACATTTGATATATTGTATTAAACCTGGTTAGATAATTTTTTAAACATTCGAAAATAGAAATATTATCTTTAAATAGTTCTTGTTAGCCTGCGTTTTATGGAAGATAGGGATGGAGCTTAAGAAAAAATTAGGCATTTATAAATTCATCATTTTTTAGAGGTCGTATAGAATACAAATATAAACTTGCTTTGGAGTGACAATAGTTAATAAAATGAAGGGTATATTTTAGCTTTATGAAATTGAAAATTAAGTGATTAATTTCATTTGTGAAGAAAATGGGTCAACATAAATGAGACAGCCTATTTTTCGTGTTAGGCGAACTAATATTTAGGCATTAGCGATTTCAGTATTCAGGTAAAACAAACACAGCACCTGATTGTTTATAGTCTTCATTTTGACGCCAAAATATTACAGACAATGCACATTATACCATTTCACTCTAACCTTAATTGGTGGGTGTAGCTCATTGAATTGGTAGGGAAAAAAAATCAAGTTATGGTTATCTACGAGCCAGGCTGAGAGAGGATTAAGGACAGAAGTTTCAAGTTTTTCCATGAATAGATTTCCGAGAATGGGAGAAAGAAGCTTCCCCATGTTTAAGACATATTTTTGAAGATACATAAAAATTATATTCTGAAGAAAAGACCTAGAGCCAAGTGATATGAGAAGGCATATCTAACTTTGAAAAGACACTGGTCCAACTTCCTGAAGCAAAGAAACAGAGAATAGACCTCCATCACCATTTATCTGTATGCGGTGCCAGAGGGACTGCCAGCCACACTCGACGCTGTTCCCAGCCTGGAATGACATCCCAGAATGCAGATCTATAGTCTTCCTAGACTGAGGGATAGCTACTACTAATCACATAGAAGTCTGGTGGATCAATATTTAATAGCTGGGGAATTCTAAATAAAACATATAGAGCTTCATCAATCAACACTATAGTGCGAAGGCTATTTACATGAAAGCTTATTAAATTTTCCCACTGAAGTCAATTAAAAAAATATTCGATACATTAACCGATCTGATTTAATGAGAGTGGGATATTTTTCCTATAGAATTTGATAAAATCCTAGCAAATCCTAGAAACCATATCACGAAATAATCGGAAGCAAGTGTATAACTTCTTTATTGGTTTTGATAGGCAGTAAATATTTAGTTGTAGAGTAAGTAGTTACTTGAAATTTGGGTTAATAATCTTACGAATAAATGCATTTAAAGATTTATGTTTTTGTATTTTAGGAGATTGTAATTCAAACCTTCCTTTGTGTCAACCTTTTTTGAAACGTCGTTTAATTTTTATGAATATTTTGTGGTTTTTGCTCCTAATATCATCAAGTAAGTTTTATCTGATTTGGTTAAAATTATATTTTGGTCTTTTTAACACATTCATTAATTAATTATTGGAATATAGTTATATGCTTATCATTGCCATTTGAATTATAAATAACTGAGATAACCACTAAGAAATTTATTGTAAATATCCAGATTTACACTGCATTTGTTGAGAGTGAGAGAGAGAGAGAGAGAGAGAGAGAGAGAGAGAGAGAGAGAGAGAGAGAGAGAGACTACATGTTGATGGAAAAAGAAAAGGAAAGCCCAATCCAAGGCTGATTCGTAGATGGAAGGGGATGTTGAATTTCTTTTTTAGTTTATTATCATCTTTTTGCCGAAATACTGAAGTGGGAAATAAAAGGTGGAGCGGAGTTAGAGGATTCTCTGACATTTATAGACGTAAAAATTAATATTTTTAACAATCATGTGTTTTTCTCTATGGTATGTACCCGTTTCTACAAACCTAAATCCTCAAATGTATTAGTAATAATGGAAAGAACGACCATTTAAAGTATAACCTCTTCCAGAAATAGTTATTTGCATGGGGGCAGCTATTTGAGACACATAAGGAATTCTTTTTCGTAAGTATATTTAAATGTTTCGGTTTTTGTTATGAACATTTTTTCAAAAGACCTTAAAGTACATTTAAGAGTATTTTTAAGGCAGCTGGAGCTTCTTGCAACAACAAACTATGTTCTACTCGTAGATAATCTATTTTCCTCCTTCCTCTATTTTTATTATTTATTACTAGTGTCACTTCCTCTACGCCAATATCGAAAAGAATTTTGGATTAACCATATGTAGTTTTATTTATGACCTTTCACCGTCTTAATTTTCATTTTGCTTTCCACTATTTCGGTTTTTCAAAAGAATAAAGTAGATTGGAACAAGACAGGGAATAATAATCAAAATAAGACTGAGAAGGATTGCCAGTGACAAACTCGTCCGCTCTAGAGGCTGAGGGTCAGAGGGTACATTTAAGGTACCTAGAATATATGTAGTTTATATAGAAATGGCAGGAATGTTATACTAAATGGGTCATAGGGAACACAATTCTGTACAAAATTCCGGCAAATTCTAAACGTAAATTAGAAAAAATTTCCAAGTTAAAAAAAATTTAAGGTTTAATAAAATTGGACTATTTAATTGTTTATTCATATTTATAGATAAGAGACACTTGCAATATATTTTAAATACCTGTAAATAGCATTTTTATGGATAGGTGCCAAACCTTGAGAAATTTGGGGTGCATCAATTACCTGAACTGTATGATACTATTTTTTTTTAATACTTTAATTAGAAAAAATAGAAAAAAATGAATAAATCATTTGGCGAAAGTTTGTCTTAAGCAAAATTTAATAACTTGGATAGAAAGGGAAGCCCTAACTTAATACACACGAATAATAAATAATGTCAAATAATGTGCTAACAAAGGGCAAATGTACCATAAGAATGACGATGAAAATACTTTTATGAGTGAATCAAGCCTAGAACTTTTCTACTTTTAGTATCTCCTTTGGTGCATAACATTTTCATTTTGAAATTTCTTGAATTAGTTTTAAGGGAGATAACTTTGTGTTTTTGAATTGAAATGTATTCAAATTCAACCATTCTATGAAACCCAGTCTAGTTTATTTCTACACTGGCTACAAACCGAAAAAAATGGGCAGTTTACTTCTCTGAAAACAAATCTTGAAAATTATTCCACTAGTTTACTTAATTACTTTCAAACATAGCATTTTTATATTATTGGTTACTTAAAAATGCTTCAAAATCAGTGTTTTACCTACCCCAATATGAAAAATATATTGTTAATTGTCATTGTTGAACATGCACTAAGAATTTCAACCCAATTTCTAAATCCTTTATATTTTTTCTACTAAGTATCTTTGCTAATCTTTGTGACAGATGAATTTTACATCCCCCAATATTAGGTGTTTTACCAATAGCATTTTTTTGCACTTTGAAGACTTTTGAGACATATTCACCTATTTTATATAAAGAATACGCATGAAGAAATTCTAGTGGGGTTGTTTCCTCCCGTAGATTTTCCGGATGGCGCTTCCTAAGCAAAATGAGTTTTTCTAGAGCCTAGTAAACTAGAAGTAGAATCTCCTGAATGCTTTAAGAGCCTGCCATTGTTAATGATTTTATATATTTTTTTCTTCTGTGTTCTTTATGATATCCAATAAATGCACTGTCCTTACATAATCCCGTCTCTTTATTATTTTATTTTCTGTTTCATCCATATTGGACCCATCCTCGTTATTCGGGGATAGTTCTTGTTTCTTCGAAACTCTTTAGACGCAAAACGCGAGAAAACAATACACGAGTGAAAGATTTAAATTCGTAGAAATGAGTTTCCATTGTTCGCCGATGTGTTTCTCTTTTTTAAGTACCACAGGTAAACAAAATATACAGGATTGTATACAATGCTTTGTCCAATAAATAATATTTATTTAAGTAAACCAAATATAATCGTCACTGGTTTCTGAAAGTGAAAATATGCACTACATAACTTAGGTATAGCGTTAAATAAAACAACTGAATTTCCCTATCCATAACGATCACATAGCATACCTGTAATGTTATGTATTAAATTTTTTGCTTGATGTAATGAAGAACAACAAAATTTAACTCTCAGAGAAAACTGGTGGATGAACAATAGGGAGAATATATCTTGTTGAGGTTGTATGAACCGCTTTTTTATTACACAATACAATTAAAATTTGCCTGTGATTTTAGCATAAATAACAACTCAGTTTATTTTAATGTTATTTTACTACCTGCTTTAAGAAGGAAGTTTAATTAACTTAATTTTATTGATTTGATTTCTTCATTCCATGATCAATTTTCGCACATATGAATTTGGATTACTTTGGAATTTATATTTCATCAGTTGTAATTATCTTTCAAAATTTTAATTTGTACCAACTTCCTTATGCAATTGCTTTACTCTTTAGTGTCTTCATCATTCTTCGGTGCAAGAATGAGATTCTAGGTACATCTCCCTATCTTTTTGTCCAATAAATAATATTTATTTAAGTAAACCAAATATAATCGTCACTGGTTTCTGAAAGTGAAAATATGCACTACATAACTTAGGTATAGCGTTAAATAAAACAACTGAATTTCCCTATCCATAACGATCACATAGCATACCTGTAATGTTATGTATTAAATAAATCAACCGAAATTCCGTATCCATAGCGACCACTTTAGTTACCAATACACTTAAATATTGAATAAATTAAGCTAATTTCTCTAGCAAAGGTAACCACATAGCCTATGCATAGGATTATTCATTAAATAAATCAAATAAATTTCTGTAAACATATCGACCACATAGGCTGTCCGTAACGTTATGTATTAAATAAGCCAAGCAAATTACCTCAGCCAGAGTGACCACATAGCTTGCCCATAGCATTATGTATTAAATAAACTAACCGAATTTACGTAGGCATAGCAACCACATAGCATCTGCATAGGGCTATGTATTAAATAAAACAACCCAATTTCCTCAACAATAGCTACCATATACCCTACCCATAACGTTATGTATTAAGTAGAACAACCGATTTTCCGTAACCATAGCAACCATATAGCATACCGATAACGTTAAGTATTATATAAACCAATCGAACTTCCGTAGCCATAGCAAACACTGAGCTTACGCCTAGTTTTATGCATTAAATAATCCACCCACATTTCCGTCGCCATAGGAACTGCATAATTACAAGAATATCTGCGTTTAGTAAGGGACAAACTTGTATACAATCCTGGATGAATAATTTTAACAAAATGTCTTAAAAATTGTGCGGTCAAAAGACATTAATTTTCTTGAGAGAAAACATAAATGAAAGATACTGAAAAATTCCAAGTTTTAATTCGGTTTTATTGGTTAACATTTTTCTTATTTTGAGGTTTAAAAAAATTATAGAATTTTATAGTTGGTATTTTATTATTGTAAGGAAGGGGAAATGCAGTGAGGGCATTTCACCCTAAAAGTCGTTGAAAAACGCTGATATCGAATGGGGCGAAGTTAGAGTAAGTGTAAAGGACACATAACTTCAGTTTGCCAAATGAGATTATGTATTAGACGTGCTAAGTACAGCGCGGGCACACAGCTCTCCTGCATCTGTTATTGTTTGGCTTGGAGGGCAAGATCCGTGCTGGTGATTGCCCAGAGAAAAGGGTATAACCAGGCGCCACTGCATTTGGCAGGCCGGGGGGATGCTCTTCGTCGACGCCAAGCAAGTGACTGTATCCAATAGACCAATTTTACAGCCTTTAAAAGAACTGTATAAATTGCGTATTTTAACCTTCACTTTTGGCGTCGCAGTACGAGGGGTCATTTCGCCCAGCCATGGAGGGGGTGGGAGTGTCACGCTATTGGTAAGGTAAAGGGCGCTGAACACAATGATGGTTCCTCCTTGATATATTAACCTTGCAGTTAACTTTATTAACATTTTAAGTTCTTTTTTATTAATAATTTTGAGAAGCTTCGCATATGAAGGGCTTGACAAGCATCACTACCCCTTCACCCCCCCTACCCACGCACTTAGCTCTTTATCTCCTATCTAGAACAAAACTACCTATCCATTTTTCCGCACAATTGTGCCTACATAGCCATGTGGCATTATGTGTTGCGGAATCTCGTCCAGTAAGAGTTCATACGCATGCTAAAGACCCCAGATTTTGCCATTCACAATCTGAAGAGACAAAGGAAAAAATTCAGGTTAAAAAATTACGTAGATTTTTGTGGAGTTTTAAAATAACTTTGGATGAAATTAAGAAGTATTTTAATCCACGAGAAAAGTCAAGCGAGTTCATTTTCACTTTTTACCTTAAATCCATTCGTTTTGGGAGGGGGGATTTCCGATGTATCTTTGTACCATGTAGCGACCAAGTACAAATCTGGCTCTGCTCCCTTCCCCTTTCAATAGCCCTATTCAAGCACAATTCATCCACTACTTTTCCTTTCTGGCACCTCCCTTACCTAGACTATATCTGTTCATTAGCAATTTTTAGGTCTCTATTTACTATGTGGTAATCGAGAAAACTGCATATAATAAAGGATGTTCTAGCCAATATTTACAACAAAGTGTTAATTTTTATCGATTTAATTCTGCCCGTTAAAAACATTACATATATTGTCAAATAAAATAAAGTTAAAATAAGTAGTTTTAGGTTGAGTAAATTTTATCAATGAAATCCGTTCAGAACAACCATTACGGAGACATTTATATCAATGCTGGAGTAAAATTGGATAAAAGTTGCTGATCATATGAAATATACTGTATAGTCAAACTTCTTTGTCCTACTAAGATTATAGTCGTATATGGTGCATGTTAGTTAAAACCACGACCAAACTTATACCGTCCTCTCAAAACAATTAATATGCACCTTCATGCTAAATTCTATCATTGTATAACAAAAAGATTGGCTACTTCATAATAGATCAGATAAAAATAAAGTGCTAAAGAAGCAACATCACAAAAGATAATAACTAAAATTAAGACTAATTTCAAGTTCATTCATAATTTCTCAGCGAAAAAGGAATTGCAAACACCTTTGAAATTCCTTTTTTCTATTTCTGGCTTCTATTTATTTCTTCTTACATAAGACAGATATAGTGATATATATACTGTAGAGTCAAATTATGTAACCTATTCAGATTGCGTTTTCCTATAGTCGATAGTGATTTAGTGGTGACGTCCTTGCATCCCATAATCAGGCCTAATACCAAGGGGTCGCTACTCTTACCTTATTGAACTATGATCATTTATATATATATATATATATATATATATATATATATATATATATATATATATATATAAATCAATTGAGATCAAATCAGGTCCTCGCTGCCCCAGTGCGCTTGGTTCGAATTCCACCCCATCTCGAATTTTTTCGAAGTAGAAATAACTATTTACGAAGAAAAAATTATTCTGTTTTCACTTTCTTGTCGTGTGTTGGATTTATATATATATATATATATATATATATATATATATATATATATATATATATATATATATATATATATATCCGGTTAGGTAAGGGTGATAATAAGAAATCCTTAATCTGCTAGAAAAGTCTTATGAGTTCCTCGACCCTTTTCTGGGGCAACCATCTATTTCTCTAAAAAGAGAAATTTCAAGAAGCATTTTGTATAAGCTAACTTTAACAGAAAACGGGGAATGTGAATTTTTCCGCAGATCTTCGCCCTTTCTATTTTTTTGAATAAATGAACTATAACATTCTCTTTTTAGAGAAATGGATGGTTGCCTAGTCGTATAGGAGTATGTAACGCTCTTTAAGATGGTTTATGGAACTCCAGGCGACTTTTCTAGCGGATTAATTAATTCTTATTATTACTCTTACCATAATGCATTGGCTAAAACGTTATTGTTCATTTATCAAAAAAATAGAAAGGGCAAAGATATGGATCGCCTTCATTGTGCCGTCCTTTGCCATCTTTGATCCTTGTGCTCTCCCAATGTTTCTTTCTCTTGTAATATATATAAATATATATATATATATATATATATATATATATATATATATATATATATATATGGTTGAAGAATTGCCCCTAAAATTTAAATCTATCTTCTTTAGGTGAAATGTGGAGAAAACCCCCTTATCTTCAAGCAAAACGGTATGCCACTTTATTTTAAACTATATCAACAAACATCTCCCTAAGCCGACAACAAGATTTCATCTCTGTACATTAATGTCACTAGAGTTGGTTCAACATTTAATACTTCACTTTATAGAAACTAACAGCAACAAAATTAGGAATCCATTTATTTAGTAGCATTCCTGATTAATTTAAATTAGCTCCCATTAAGAATAGGATTCGAAAAATATAACCATCTTATTAACTGAGACTCTTTTTCTCTCATATCTTCTGCTACCATCTCTTTAGAATAAGATTTCTCGAAGTACTCTTCAGCCAAAAACTAAGTCCTCAACTAAAGGATTACATTTTTTTCTGAAATTAAATACATTTTAAAGACCTTATTCTTATTCAAATAGAAAACAACTACCACTTAGGTTACATACTTACTAAAACCTGAGTCCCAGGTACTTCCGTCGTCTCTCAGAAAAAGGTCAGTATCCGGTTCGATATTTTGAAGATTTATCTTTTAATGTTTTTAATTTTTTATTTTTTATTCTTGCAAAGTGTACCTGTCCTTAAATCTCGTTTATTTGCGAATCATAAATTCATACTGTTTTAATGTTATTTAAGCAATTCTTTTTGACATTTATTTGTTTGCTTTTATTTAAAATAAATTCTTGATTATTTTAATTGTCTTTAAATCAGGTTTTTCGAAAATTCTAATTGATTTAATTGTTACATAAATTTCCCTTTTATTAGTTAAAATCACATTTTGACTATTTTAATCGTGTTTTAATTATATTGTTTCACTATTTACTAAATCAAAGTTTTTTGGCGGGGATTTCTCGATATTTTAATCGTTACGCGCATGAGTGTTGTTTGGCTTAAGTTCTTTCTTCTTCCTATCATAGTAGATTCAGTTGTGCATCTTTTGTGATGGAAGAAATATCATTGCTAATATAAATTCTCTCCAAATTTTGAAAAGGCAAGCTGTGACACTTGGAATTCCCTCCGGGAGATCGAATGTGAAGATCTTCAATGCCTGGATGTCAATCTGAGGACGCTGTGGAGGATAAGGAAAGAGTTGGATGAGTCAAGCTAGGATTACGAGGGTACGGTGGATCCTAAACCTCAATTTAAGCATTTTGATACGAAAAGAATTCCTAAATTTGTCGCGGAGATCCACTCCATCATTGACAACGATACCAGCCAGTCAATTAGGTCCATAACCAGGAACAAGGGAGTGTCAGTGTCTCTCATCAGTGCATGGAGACATCCGCTACTACTCATACAAGATGAGAAAGGGTCGCATTTTGTGGCACAAGATGAAGGAAAAGCGGAAGTAACGAGTTGCGAAGCTTGTGAACAAACTCAAGCATCTCTCCAAGCCTGGCATCCTTTGTTTCTTCTCAGAAGAGAAATGTTTCTGCTAGGACCATGCGGTTAACTCGCAAGACAACTGTTGGCTTGCTGTGGTCCCAAAGATGTACCGAGAGTCAAGAAGACCAATTTCCAGGTCCACTTCATGGTATTTGGAGTGGTTAGTAGAGAGGCTTACGTTATGCCCCCGTTCCAGTAGGAATTGGTTTGCTTTGGATCCAGGAGGTGCCCGATGGTTGCCATACGTGTAGCCGACGAAGGTTGTAGAATTCGTGCGGCCAAAGAAGTGGTCAAATCATTCGGAGGCAAGGCCTATATCTTTTTTTTATAATGTTTAATTGTCTATGAGATAATTATATTGGCTCTGGTTATGGTTGTATCTATACATATTGTTCTCTAGTTTTGGACGCATCCTTTCTTCAAATATATATAAATTTATTCAGAACTTTTTTAGCCACTGTTCTTTGAAATGAGACTTGGAGACTACCAGAGCACAAATTTCACAGAATCTTCCGTAGAAATTCTTTCGGAAATTATGGGAGTGTTTACAAGAAATGTTGATTTTGGTATTTCTCTCTGTAGCTCTGGACGGTATGGTTGCCTCTGTTCACAAGACAGGCGGTAATTTGGAAGAACGGTGGCTGAAATGCCCCCTCTCTACCCAGACATTTAGACTTGACGAGACCCCTATCTTATCCCACTATTTTCCTCTTTACGACTGCTTCTATTTTTTCCCTAAGTGATTTTGCGTTTTACTGAATCTTTATAATAAATAAATTTATCATCCTCGCTAATTAATCCAGCCTTACACGCTAATATTTGGTCAAATAAACCTTTTTTTATCATTTCGAGCCATTTACAATGTCTCCAAATTTTCTATACAACTTTAGTTTTACAAAAATACAAGTCTCCATCCGCCTCTCTTTTCCCACACCTGTAAACAAGCGCTTTACCTTCCCAAACCATACGATGACATAGCTAAGCAAACTGCAACTTCGAGCTAAATCTGATTACCTGATTTCTTTCCATTTTCATTAGGTTTTGCGCAACTTTGTCGAACATTCCATAAATTTTGCTTTGTACAACAAATTGACAATAGATATATATCTATATGTATTTATCACATAGTGTTGAACAAAAGGTGTCATACACATATAAACACAAAATACAAAACAAAATACATGCATACAAGTCACTATCAGCAGCCAATGCATTCAACTATGTATAAATGAATGTTACAGGCTTGTTTACATATGAAATATGGGGATTATTTTTTTCAAAGTAAATTTTTGGCGTCGAAATTCTTTCTTCAAAGATGTCATACATACTATATACATTTTGTTTTCTCTCTCTCACTATCCTTACCTTTCCACTGATTATTCTCTCTATATCTCTTTTCATCTCTTACACTGAAGGTATATTTGCGAGACGACGAGAAAACTCCGCAATGTTTTCGACGTAGTTCTCACAAACTCGTATGTAAATTAAAAGATTTGTGATACACCTCACCTACACACACGTTTCTCTGTATGTGAAAAGTATAGATGTGTGAGAAGGTTGCTTCTTTTTTCTCTCTAACATTGTCCTTTAGTGAGTGACCAAGTCCTTATATACAGAGTTACAAGACTTTTCCATTAAGAGTCCGGTCGTTCTCGACTTATCAGAGAACAGCGTTCACTCGATAACCAGGATTGTTTGAGACTCTCGTGAGAGGATAACTTCATGTGTAAGAATGGCCCAGCCTATCACAAGGACCAGAAAATCATTAAAGATTACACGCATTTAATCAATGAAAATGGAGAGGATAATTGATAGACCCCAAGACCATCAACATATATATAGGTTTATCGCTACGGAAAATATAGCAGGCAGACCATTATTTTCGCCCTTATTAGAGATGGCTTCTCTCTCTCTCTCTCTCTCTCTTCTCTCTCTCTCTCTCTCTCTCTCTCTATATATATATATATATATATATATATATATATATATATATATATATATATATATATATATATATATGTAGTTATTATGTATTTGTATGGATGTGTGGCCACATAAACGTGCAAATAATATAGATTGTTTGGTGTAATATGTGGCTAATTTGGTGAATGTGTTGAAAAAGGATCGTGAATGTTTTGCTAGAGAGTAGGCGATTACCGTAGATCGAGCTCAAGTTATAGGTACTCGCAGTAAGGAATGAGAACGCAAAGACGTCCCTCTCTTGTGAACAAGCGCCATAACAAATCGCAAACAAGGAGAGATACGATAGTTGGCCCTCTTCATTCAAGCAGCTCTTGTTCAAAGCCTCATTGAAATCACCCTCGTTTCCAGATTAGATCGTGCAAACGTCGTTTATAGACAAAGACTTCTGAGAACTATCTTTCTTCTTCTTTCTTCACCATCGTAATATTCGATGCTTCTCATTTTGGTATTTTCCTTCTTTCTGTTTTTCTCATTTCTTTCTGTTCAGATGTCGGCCATGTTGGAACTGCGCTCCTTTTACTCGCCGCCCTTTGTTCTTCGGAATGGGTCTCGATGCTCGAGGGATGGTTTAGGACGTGGATCCATGAGTTGTTTTATTAGGTGGGTTCCTCCTCGAAGCCCTTTAATGGCTTTATTTTTGAAAAGATGGTGGCCCTTCTTATAGGCTCAATTTACTCTAATCACTTCGCTACATCAGAATAGAGTGAAACGGGTTTATTTGCATACTTAACAAGGTTTGAGATAAACTCTTGCAAGTTCCCTTAACAATATTGCTTCTTTTGTTAACACTTGACAAAGGAATTATTAGCATAGTTTATGAAGATAAATTCTGTATGAGGTGTTTTCAAACCACTTGGGAAAAATATTTAAGAATGTTTTCGAGTAAAAACAATTGAATCTGCCATTGTAAAGTCGTAACTCATCAAAAGAATAGAACTGCAATGATATTCTTTTGTAGCTGAAGACGAAAAAATTTAGCATAAGCGAGTTTCCCGTATAATTAATTACTCTTAAATTATAGAACCGTGTTATTAACATATTTCCCTTTTTTCTCACCGTATTTATTATTTCAGTGGTCGCTTTTTAGATTGAAAATTAGGGTAAGTCGGTCTTTTTTTAATGTCTTAGCAATCCTTTTACTGTCTTCCCTAAACTCGGACAAGATACTAAGGAATTATCTTTAATTTAGATCATAATTCTGATTTTTACATCTCAAAATTACATGCACAGGAAGCGTCCTGTATACAACTTAAGGCAACTTTGGATTGAAAATTGCGTCGTGATTCGTGAGATAAGGTTTAGTTTTATTGTAACCAAGCAAGCAATAAAAATGTTATAGACAAAAAGATTTCATACTTGATACTATTGATAGTTCTGTCTGTAAATGATAGGTTTTACGAGAAATATTGCTTTCCTAATCATAGCTTTGTCCATAAGTTCCGGCTCTCACACTAATTTGGAAAACACATCTGCAGAACTATGCATATCGTTATCTTGTTTGTAAACTTTGATAAACGTGATTTCTGAACGCATAGAATTTTTTGCTTGATGTAATGAAGAACAACAAAATTTAACTCTCAGAGAAAACTGGTGGATGAACAATAGGGAGAATATATCTTGTTGAGGTTGTATGAACCGCTTTTTTATTACACAATACAATTAAAATTTGCCTGTGATTTTAGCATAAATAACAACTCAGTTTATTTTAATGTTATTTTACTACCTGCTTTAAGAAGGAAGTTTAATTAACTTAATTTTATTGATTTGATTTCTTCATTCCATGATCAATTTTCGCACATATGAATTTGGATTACTTTGGAATTTATATTTCATCAGTTGTAATTATCTTTCAAAATTTTAATTTGTACCAACTTCCTTATGCAATTGCTTTACTCTTTAGTGTCTTCATCATTCTTCGGTGCAAGAATGAGATTCTAGGTACATCTCCCTATCTTTTTGGCGAATTTGTCAGGTCTTCCATTCGATTAAGCGATACGACTAAGGTGGATTATTTCTTCAAAATTTGGACATAGGAAGTTAATCCAGTGACAAGTGCCACAAGATTATATATTTGCAAGCATTCGATTCCCGATAGTTGGCAATAGAATTTTTCTACCTTTTCGATGGGTGTGGTTTGTGGAGTTTTTTTATCCCACGTTATCTCTATAACCTAAAAGGGTTGTCCTAATTTGATTCTCAATCTAAGTAATTTGCGTACATCTTCACATCTCACTCCGCGACTTTGCGCAAATCGACTAACTGATTTCTCATGCCGGAAGACCCCGGTAATTTTCTCCTTTCATAAACAAAGAAAATTAAATAATTAAGTCAATAAAATTACAAAGTAGCACGTGAGGAATCAATAAATCCAAGGAACCTGAAAGAAAAAGGAAAAGACATGCCGAGTACTTTCGAACTCGATTTGCGTTCACTTCTTTAGTAATAAAATTAAAATAAAGTTTGAAAGTGCTTAGAATATTTGTTTTTTTGTGGGTTGCATTGCATTGATAATTAAACTCTGATACATAAATAGTAGCAATGTCCTTTATTCCAGTAGTTATCCGGATCGGTACCGAAAACGCATTGAACTTCCGCGAAATAATGATTTTATCTGGAAGGAACTCATGGATTTGTTTTTGATTTTTCATTGATTCGTCTTTAGGATTTGCGAGAAAGGCTTTAATTTCAAACTTATAAGTATCTGTTTGTGTACAAACTTGTTTATATGGGCCCATATATTCCCTTCAAACTCATCAACCTGATATCTGGCATTGGTGTTTTAAGATTTCTTACGATTTTTCCATTCTGACAATCATCAACCTTTTTATTTGTCAGTTCCTCTTTGTTAGTTACTTTCCTTTTTACCATTTAAAAATAGTGTACTGAAATATTAAAGAATAGTTGTGACCAATAAAACTGATCGTGAGTAAGGGAAAGGGAAATAAAGAAAATATGAAGGTAAAATAATATATAAGGGTTAACAAAATGAGGGTAAACGGTATATTTCGAAACGTCAAAAGTATTTGACCGTTTTGGCTTCACAAAAATGGCAAGTTGATAGAACGTGAATGGCTGGAGCATCTATAACAAAAACGGCCTAGTTTTTTTACATAAATAGAAAGATTGCGTCTAATTTTATGAGAACATACCAAAAACAAGAAAATTTGCGCTGGGAAACGATACACAGGACAGAGACGTTCATAAAAACGCATCCTATCGTTAAATCACTGAACCACGACTACTGTGATGGTTTGGGAGGCTGTATCGTTAAATTCTCTTGGTTCTGTGATAACAATGATTGATAGGATTGCTTTTAAAGAGTATTTGTCAAGTTTATGTGACCAACTTCAACCAATGGTGCAAACACTTTTTTCACAATAGTAGCGTCATCTTCCAAGGCGATAATGCGCCGCTTCACAATGCAAAACTTGTTAAGATCCGGCACGAAGAGCACAAAAGTGATGTAAAAAAAATAGATTGCAGCCACAACCAACAGATGTTAATGAAATCAAAATCTTCTTGTCTGATTTCGAACAGGAAGTAAAGGGCCTATCACACCTAGATGAATAGGGGTCAACGATTGTGGAACGTGTAAATTTTGAGTTTTTCGTTTTTCATTCGTCCATATCGTTTCTCAGGCGTTTCTCTGTCATTTATCGATCGTTACCATTCATCGTATTAGGTGTGGGGCTCTGAAAAGTTTTGTGCATGCACAAAACTTTTTTTACAAATCGGGAACGAATGATCGATCGTTAAAAACAGATCTCTGTGAATGTCCACAGTATCAATTAGGTTGTCCAGGTGTACACATTTGCCATCACTATGGATGATCCAGTAGGGAGAAACACAATTATTTCACTGGTACGACAACAGCAGAGCCTTATGAGTCGGAATCTGCAACTCATAAAACGGAGAAAGAGGCGGAGAGAAAGAAGAAGATGAAGGCACCATTGGGTGATGCCCTGGATCCAGAGGAGACCACTCTACGGCGTGTACGACAAGCTGATGGTGAAGCCTAGGAAAGAAGATCCCAGCTCATTCCACAACTTTCTTCGCATGACCCCTGCCATGTTTGACGATCTCGGGAACGACTAACACCAAGGCTGACCAAACAGAACACCTTTTACTGATACTCGTAAGTGCTTCAACCCGGATTGAAGTTGGCATTGACCCTTCGACACTTGGTATCTTACAACAAGTACCCTGATGTGTGGTCCGTGAAGTGTGCTAGGCAATCATTAATGAGTACCTCGATGAACAACTCATGGTCTGCCCATCCACCCCAAATTAGTGACAACAAGTGGCCAATCAATATTATCAGAAGTGGAACTTCCCCCACACCTGCGAGTCCATCGATAAGAAGCACACCTCATGAAGCCATACAGCAGAAGGGGGATGGATCGTGACGAACTGATCTTAAATTACCGACTGTCACGTGCCAGGCGAGTCGGGGTGAATGCATTCAGCGTCCTTGCCAACCGCTTCTAGGTCCTGCTTACCACTATGCAACACCACTCAGAGACATTCAAATTAATAGTAAAGGCCTGCATCCTCCTTCACAACTCGACGCGGATCCGGTTCTCTGGCCTCCAGAACTAGCTTGTGGACAAAAACAACGAGAATGGGGGTGTGGTGCCTGGTGCTTGGTGCCTGGAGGCAGGGACAGAACCTAGTGGACACCATCGATGTGTAGGGACCAAACAGAGCCACCACACAGGGAAAAAGACAGAGAAGCCTTATTTCGCATTGGTGTTGCTCAGATGCCGGATCAGTGCCATGGCAGGATCGGATGTTTAATTCTATTCCTGAACTTTTATTGTAAAAGTTTTTTTCAGGATGTGTTATAAATGTAATGAATGTATCATGAACTTGTAACTAAAATTTGATAAAAAGGTTAAAAAAAATAAGTTTTATTATTTTCATTCCATTAAGGAAAAATAACCATGTATTCTAATATATAGTAAAATTAATCAATACAATAATAATTACAAAAATAGACTGACTAGTCTTCGTGATCGGAGCTTTGTGCTGGCTCTGTGGTTTTGAGGGTGACTTTGGTCGTGGTTGTGATAGTGGTGGTAATGTTGGTACTGGACGTTTTGGGGTCAATGCTGAATGGAGCAAATCAGACATGCCTGAGAAGTTTAGGCTGTGGTCCCTCACATGATGGGCTGCGAGGTAACCCATGGAGGACATCTGGTTGCTGGAGGAGGAGGCAATAGTAATGGTGGAAGCAAGTGGTGGCATTTGTGTATGCTGCTCGAAGTGCTGGGGATGATGTTAGAAGGGCTGGTGGTGCTGAAAGAGCTGCTGCAGGAAGGCGTGATGATAGAAGGGATGGTAAGGCTGGTAAGGGAAGGTGGGGTGGTACTACTGCCATGAGGATGAGGTTGGTGTGGGAGGATCAGAGGGCTTCACAGGGCTGGAGGTTGGAGTGGTACGGGTGATGGTGTCTTCTGTAAGTTGAAGAAGTATGTTAGTGATCTCCATCCTGGCCCTATTTTACTTGTACCTGGGGAGCGTCTTCAGAGTGTCCTTCACATACTTGGCGAAAGCATCGCGCTCCGTAGTGAGATGGAGTTCCTGGATGACGAGCTGTCTAATCAGCTCTGTGGATGTCTGGGATGTTCTTCTGGACATCCAGTAAAACATCATCATCCGACTGCGTTCTCCCTTTCTTGCTTTGGGAGACGATAGTACTAGGGGTGTTGGGCATATCGCTCTATTTACCATCAGCCTTGGCTACTGTTGCGGCTTGAATTTCAGCTCTGGTAAGGGAGTCATCCTCCATGGTTTGCCTCAAGGGTAAGTCCTTGTGGCATGGCTGGTGCTGTGGCTTGTGGACGGAGCTGCAATAATGTGGAGATTCGACATAAGCAATAATGAGACAGTACATGAAACACGTTTAAATTTAAAGGTGACATTTGAAAGTGAAATTTTCCATTGAAATTTTAAACTGCAATTTTACCTAAAATTTACCTGAAATATTAAATTGAAACTCGTCAATGATAACATAACAAACAACTCTAACTTTGACAGGGTGTCCACGATTGGTCACATTCCCGGAGTATAAGGCACAAGGATGCCTGAGCCAAGTCTCCCTTTTTGTAAAATTCTTTGCCTC